>JAZFAU010000197.1:281013-306013 GCA_037178615.1 Dione vanillae
ATATATATATATATATATATATATATATATATATATATATATATATATATATATATATATATATATATATATATATATATATATATATATATATATATATATATATATATATATATATATATATATATATATATATATATATATATATATATATATATATATATATATATATATATATATATATATATATATATATATATATATATATATATATATATATATATATATATATATATATATATATATATATATATATATATATATATATATATATATATATATATATATATATATATATATATATATATATATATATATATATATAAATTTTTATTAACTTCAACCGTAAACGGTCGTATCAAAGGACAAATGTCTAACTTTGCTTTTAATCTATTTGTAATAACAATAAAGATATTTTAAAACATAAGAATGTGTTAAATAATTATTAAGTCATTTTTGTATTAATTAAAGAACAAAATTTGTTTCTTCATATAAGTGAAAGGTACTTATTCGTTTAATTTTACAACATATTATTTAATTGGAGCGACAAGTAGAAGATGAACCTCTCTTCGACGGATTTTAATTTAATGAAATCAAATTATTTTGTAACAGATCACTTATTAGATGATTTCAATTAGTTCATTGAAGTATATTTAAAGAGTTGGCTGTATTGTCCACGATCTGAGTTGACGAGGGGTTGACTTGAGGGGTCCTGGAGTGTCTAGGGAGGTTTAGAGGTTCATCTCTGGCAGTAACAGAGTGTCAACTGATAAAAAATTATTTAAATCAAATAAAACAAATATCTGACGTGAAACATTTAAGGTTAGATTTCAGTCGAGAAATGAGAAGGTTTACGCTGAATGTGCTGAGTTAAATTTAATTTTTATTCTTTATTTATTTTTTATGCTAAGTAACAGTCGTATTTGTTATTTAGATGTAGTTTGTACATAGATATAAGACAAGTGTGAGTATAATAAAAAGAAAATTAATTGTAGTTGGATTAATGAAGTCGCATATATGTCGCTCTTTCAGATGAGTATAAGTAGACCCTAGAGATGGCAAAGGGAGGGAATCCAAGTATTTGTTTGCTAAATTTTCTCTGAAAATCGTACTATATGCTGTAGTCAAACTTTGTATAGTTAATTGCTTACAGTTCACTAAAGTAATGTGTACAAAATAAAATTAAATGTAATATTAAAAATAAAACATATACTATATAGATTAAAGCTAAAATAAATTATCAATATATATATATATATATATATATATATATATATATATATATATATATATATATATATATATATATATAATATATATATATATATATATATATATATATATATATATATATATATATATATATATATATATATATATATATATATATATATATATATATATATATATATATATATATATATATATATATATATATATATATATATATATATATATATATATATATATATATATATATATATATATATATATATATATATATAATCCAAGTAAATGTATATGTCATACGAATAGAGGCTTATTATTTGAGATAAGTTCTAATTAAGAATGCCTGAGAATGTCTTACTTATCTTTTGTGTCGCTTGTTGAAGTAATTGTATAACTTAGTAAACGATATTCGTAACCTAGAGAGAAGAAACAACTTAGCTTCCATGGATTCACCGTGCGGGTGCCGGGCCCATCGTGTTGTAGGAAGAGGAGCTCCGAGCAGCGCCTGGGACTTGCGACCCAAGTGTAGGTCTAATAACTGAATGTTTATTGAATTATATCATATTTATCATATGCGTGTTAATTAAAAAAAAACCGGCAAAACAAAAGAAACTGTGGGAGCCTAGTATTAACACACTTCGTTTCCGGCTTTCCGCCTTTGTTTCGACGCATTGCGTGTTGAATGGTGGAACTCAACGTGGCGCCTTATCAGTCGTCAGAGTGAAGAAAATGAAAATGAAAAATCCATCTTCCTCAAGTGAGAATCGAACCCACAAACGATAACGTTTTCAGGCATACGCTACGCCTTTTACACATTAGTCACCGAAGCGTAACCTAGTCGGTAGAACGTATTACTGTTCCACCATCCATCATTATTGCACCACCATTTTTATAGAGCTATCCTTACTTTATAATTTTATAAAAAATTCCCTTTCCTAGACTATATTCCGTCGAAATTTCAAGATATGATCGTATTGTACTCTTCTACACTTCACAAGGACCGTACGTGCCAAATTAGATAATTTTGGACTCAGTCTCTTCCCGGGAATATATTTATGACATATATCTAAATATATATGACAAATAAATAATAATAATAATAAACAAAAATAATTATTATTTTGTAGAACATTCTAATTAGTGAGTAACATTAATTAATCTTATCACGTTATCAATCACACAAAGAATTAAAAGTCAGCAGACTGTTAAATTGTATTTGTACAGAGATTCTCAATCTATATGTTGTCACGGTGTACTTTTAAAGATTCTCAAATTTGATGCTCCACAAATAAACACATCTGAGTTACAATAAAACGTTATCTATAATAACTAGAATCACAATTAATTAATGATAATAATTTACTTTATATTAGAGCAATAATATATAATAACAGTGGTTGAGAATCACTGGCGTAGGTCACAGACACTGAAAGTACGCACGTGTGTGTGAAATATGCCACTCGTTTACATAAACTGTTGTAGCGTTTTACAAAAATATGTCGTGAAATATAATAAATGCGCGTGTCGCTGCACAGTTTTGCGGGTGTTTTAATTTGTAAGTATATGTTATAATTTTTATATTTATTTTTTTATGAAGCTTATATGTTAAGTTAAATATGTCAGTGCTTTTACAGGTTGTTAAATGGTTGTATATATTTGTTCTAAATCTACGAGTAAACGTAGGTGACATATTTATAATAGTGATATTTCGTTATACAGCTTATAAATATGTGCATTTAAATTAATTGTCACATTGTGAACGTCGTGGCTTGGAGGTGCAGCGTCTGCTTGTAAACGCGAGGCTTGTATATTCGATTCCCACTCGGGAAAGATAGAATTTATTCATTTCCATTTTCTTCGCTCTGGCTCAGGCAAAAGCGCGGCGTTGAGGTAAAAATCAGAAAGGGCGGAAAGTGGCGATCGGAGTGTCTTAGTGTTGTCTAGGTTGCCATGGTTCCTGTGGTTCCTTCTACCTACTGTGTGAAGCTACTGAGTGATCTGCTTACATATTTTTATTTATACTATAGAACATTTCTATTCTTCAAATTTAGGGTTCTAATGAATTGCTTTTTTGAAGGATTAAATTACTAAAGATTAAAGACGCAATTTCTATATGACGTAGCGACGCATATTTATTTCTAACGCAGCAGCATCCCTGAATAAATAGCACGTAGTCTACAGATACAAAGTCGGTTAATGAGTGGGAACTAACTGTGGAATACATATAAGGATAAATTTCTTTAGTGTCACTTTAGATATTATTGTCATTATTATAGTGTTGATGTGTTTGAAGGTTTAATTTGTTTACTATTTTTTATTTGGATAAAATATATGATAATTGTTTGGTACTTTATTGGACACTAATTAAAGTTAGCTCGTATTCGTATGACAACCTTCAAATTTACATATGTATGTATAGCTTAGAGTTTCGCGACGGTTTCTGCGTTCGATCCCCAGTTGGAGAAGATGGATTTTTCTAATTCCATTTTTTTTCACTCTGGCAAACTAGGCAAAGCGCGGCGTTGAGTTCCGCCACTCAACACGCAATGCCTCGAAAAAGGCAGAAAGCGGGGACGGAGAAAGCAGGGACTAAGCGACGGAGTGTCTTAACACTAGGTTCCCACGGTCCCTGCAGTTCTCTCTGCCTACCCTGCCATGTGCGGGATAAAGCGTGAAGCTAAAAAAATGTATAGCTAGCTGCAGCTTGGCTGTATTTATAAAAATATATCTAATATTAAAAAATTTAATGTATTGTATATATTTGAATGAAAGGAAAAAAAAGAGAGATGTCAATTTCTAAATTATATCAACTTAAATCATTGAATGTGGGAAAGCTTGAAGCGTAAAAAGGAATTCAGGCACAATTTTTTTGTAAATGTGTTTGTCATCTTCAAAGATCTTTATAATTTAAAATTAGAAAACTAAATAAGTTATACAAAGGGGGCTTATAGTAAGAAAAAAAAGCTTTATCGCAAGTTAATAACGAGTTGCACCAATAAGATAAATGTAACAATACCACTTTTCAATTGTAATATGTTCAAATACATATTATATAAGAAATGAAACTTCGAAAAATAAATTAAATTCACACGTTGCGTCGTTTTTGCAAAACAAAAAGCAAAAACCTCTAGTTGTTAGTTTAACTCGAGCTTCTCAGTTCATGTAAGAATATTGATACTCGGTGTATATACATTTATGATATCACTCGCATGTATATAGAAAAAATATATATTATATTGTTAGATATTTCATAGAATAAGTGACAATAGAATACTAATTTTAAATTAGTAAAATTATATTTAAATTAACCTAACTATGAGCATTTGCTAGTTGATTAAGGAAATCAAACTCAAAATTTCCTATTACAATATATGAAGTTTTGTCAATATGTTTGGACATAAAGTGAAAAAATATTTAGCGGTTATAGTGTGGGTGCTCATCATGTTGCAAGGAGAGGAGGTTAGACCAGTGTCTAAGACCTAAAGGAAGAGGGGCTTCTTTGAAATGCGAAATGTGGTTAAATATGGTAAGTATCAATTGCCTCCAACTTCTTTTCTCTTCTAGAGCAAATTTAAAATGAACCTAATAAAACCGCTTTTGACATATGTTCCACAAATTAAAGAAAAATTATAACGGACGCAACAGATATAGTAGGAACGGATCGAGTTCAAACTATAGAGAAATTTTTAATTTCAAGAATGTTTTGCCAAAGCGAATAATGCTTTACAGCCACGCTCATGAAGGCATAACTGAAGAAAAAAAGAAAAGATATGTCGCTGCTGTATGGGAAATCTACCTCTGCATCGAAACCTGCTATGATTGACTTGGAAGTAGAGATACTACTCCCAAGTCAATCGTACCGAAACACTTCAATATTTAATACAACAAATATATAACTAAAATAAAATATATATGAAGCTTATAATTTAGCTCTGCTAAATATTTTATTACAAAAGAAACAAAAAACAACGTGTAGATATAATTTACAGTGTAAATGAGACCGTACAAACTACAGCCATTGCCAGCGCGGCCCTACGTGGAGCTCTCCACAACTAATGGCCGGCTATTAATCGCTCGGACTCGCATCGGGCTGCGGCCACTCTGTACACAATGCGGTTTGCGACGACCGTTTTATATTTAGCATACCTACTTGTAGCTTTTAAAGAAGCTAATCGTTTAAAGTGCTTGTGTTTTAGTCGAGAGCTTTTTTACAGGAAAGTAGAAAAAGCTTTTGATTAGGCTGGTTTAGATTTTATGTCTGATCTGATCTATATAATTGATATGTAATATTGTGAAATGTAATAATTTGTTCCAGAACCGTCTTTAAATTAATTATATTTTTTAGATTTTGAATACTTTTAAAAATCTGCTTTTGAAAAGTTTGATTTTTTATTATTGTATAATAAAATGTATATGAGTAAGAAATATTTTTTTTTGTTTGTGATTATTTTACTTAAATACATACGTTTCTTCCGGTTAACGAAATACTTAACTTTATAATATATATTATACTAAAGATATTCGATTCCAACAATATGTCTTTCAGTGAAAGATGTTCTTTTTAGGGTTTAATTATTTTCGTATTATGAAAAATAGAATATTTTGAAATAATACATTGCATACAATAGATAGGAATAGGTTATATATAAACACTCTACTATATTATTTCTCTCTTAAAAACACTATTAATATTTTTTTAGCATGAAGCTGTATATCTATATACCGTATACTCTTAGTGCTAAGACACTTCATTTGCCGTCCGCCCAATTTTTAAACATTACGGATTAGGTGGAAAAACTGAAAAACAATTATCCTCTCACGTAAGCACCGAGCCTACAAACTTCTCATTTAGTCAGATGCGATACCACTGAGCCACGACGGCATACTAAAGAAGTAATAATTAATAAAAACATTTGTAAACATTGTTCTCCATCCCTACAAGTGAACGTGCGAAAGTGCGAGTACTCCCCACAAGTAACGACTCACATTAATCGTGTAACATATTGAGACACATTGCATCTACCGGCGGAGCATCCGTGTATTCTGTCGATGTGGACGGAGTTGACTGATTTAGTTGAATTAGGGTATGGAGGGGTTTATTGGAGTAGGGTACTTAGGAGGATTTTTAGCTATTTTATGTTTTGATTAATATAAAATATATAAACTTTATAGGCTATTGTTAGCGACTGATTTGATCATTTTGTTGGAGGTCTGAAATTAAGTTTCACAGTGTACCGATATTGCATATGCGGTATAAAAAGTGAAGCTGAAGTACTAGGAGCACTGTCCAGTTTTCTAAATATTGTTTGTTACGTGGTATATCTCAATAGCATGGTTTATCTTGCTATAGTAACAAAAAAAATGTTTTTCTGAAGATTTAGGATTGCAAAAACGACGATGAGTGTATATTGTCGCTGCACCATAAAGCCGAAATATTAAAAACATTTATTACAAGCAATGTGGGTTCTATTTTATATAGAAAATTGGAAATATAGTTTAGTAACAGAAACATAGTTTGCCTCTAAAAGTGAAGAAGTCAAAGTAATCAGTTACTTTTAAGAGACTTTTAAAATTGCTTTTCAAGTCCTTTGAACTTTTGTGATAATATGTATATATTTAAATTTATTTCTTGTTTATTATTTATTTATAAATAGTTTGTTTTACTATTTGTCTAGTGCAGTTCGTTATTTTGAAGACGACCTGTAAAGATGAAAGCAATTGTGCGCTACAACAACCACCTCTCAGACGGTAAGGAAATAAATAATAACTAATTTAAATTGTAAAACTATATGTAATTACTGTTATTTGTATTCCATAATATTACATACTTTCATTATTTTTAATTGAAAAATTGTTAACAAAAATGCTGAGTAGCTTAAGAGGCAAGTGTTAATTCGATTATCCAAAAGTCTATATGAATTAAGAATGTACAACATTCTTCAATTACAATACATACTAATAATTCTATTGTTTACTAGAAATTAAGTTATAACAATTTTCTAGTGTGAAATTTTGCGAAATAACCATCGTGCTTATAGTTAAAAACACTAAGATAGATTTTATTATATGGCTTGATTTTGACATTGCTTAAAATTTTGTGGATACTGCCAATTGTTCCATTCGCTAGATATTGGTTCGATTCCCACTTAGGACATATAATTGTGTGTTACATAAATATTTCTGTATGTCTTCAATGGTATCCTAGTTTTAGCGACCAGCTCACAGTATATATTATTCTCTTTAAATTTTTTTTTATTATATTTATAAATCCCTTTTACAGCAGGGTAAGAAGAGGGTATTAAAAGAACAGTAGAAACCTAGCCTTAAACCTAACCTTATGATACTATAACATATTATGATATCAAATATATTTTACTCAGCAATATACATATTTCAAACAACATAACAGATTAATATAATTTTCACAAAAAGAGTACATCTACGTTACTTTCAACGGGCGAATATAGAGCTATATATATAACGTTATTTTAGGATGGAACCAATACGAGGTGAGCACTACAATCCGAACTATGGCTACGAGCCCTACTGGTTTGGAGGCGACTGGATGTTCGCAGGCAATGCGAAAAACAAAATCGACATTTGCTTAAAACACTGTTCGGAATTGTATTTACAGTAAGTTTATTTAATTTATATATAATTTTTTAATATTTTTTTTATCTACAAATATGTATTATTATATGAATACATGATTTAAATTTTATTTTTAAATTATAAAATGTAATTTTTTTGTAAAACTATTTCAATAAGACAATGCTAACAAAAAATATAGGTTGATTGTGGTTAAAGTAACTATATTTTAAAATATTTTTTTATAGCACTACGCTTTATCCCGCTGCCAGCTAGGTAGGCAGCAGGCACTGTAGGAACCGTGGGAATCTATTATTAAGACACTCTGTTTCCCGTATTTCGCCTTTTCGAGGCATTGCATGTTGAGTTGGGGAACTCAACGCCGCGTTTGCCTAGTTGCAATAGTGAAAAAATGGAAAAGAAAAATTACATCTTCTCCGGGTGGAAATCGAACCCACAAACCGTCGTTTAATAGGCAGACGTTACGCCTCTATGCCACGACAGACTTCAGGTCTATAACATCTGCTGTATTATTTTTTATAAGTATCGTACAGTTCTCAGCTTTCATTCTGAAGTTTAAGCGTTATGTTTTTGAAAAAATTCGTCTAATACGTCATTAGACATACTATGTGGTTCATTTTGTGTGAGCATCTCGAAATGAGATTAAAACCTACTATCTTCACAATACAAAGGCACTCTCAGAATGCCTTTATCTTAGATTTGAAAGGAACCTTTAACTTACAGCTATGGCGTTGTTTGCGGAAGGAACCTCACCCTCGCGTACAAAACCTTTAACACTTACTGTGACTTACTTAAAGAAGATTGTACGGGACGTTCAAGTAAGAGTACATAAATAACTATAATATTAGCACATAATATGTATTTATATATATATAAACGATAAACGCATAAACGCGACGGTGGGTTTGATTCTGACTCAGGGAAAGCCCATTTTTCTTCCTCTGCCAACTAGGCAAAGCGCGGCGTTGAGTTCCGCTACTCAATACGCAATGCCCCGAAAAAAGCGCTTTCTATGGTTCCTGTGGTTTCTTCTGCCTACAGTGACAAGAGCGGAATAAAATGTGAAGCTAAAAAAAACTACAAATAATAACAGTTCAAAGTGGTATCGACAGTAAAAATGATCTAAGAAGACATCATATCTCACTCGTCAGTTTTCTCGAGTATTTGAATTTGGGCTATACTTAAAAAGGGATAAATAACAGCTCATTACACGTTCTATTATCTAATAAGCCATTCAGGGGTTCCCGGGGTCTTAAAATTTTGGGAAGGGGTCCAATTCCCAGTACGGTAAAGACGAAACGGTAAGTATATTGAAGACGAACTTCAAAACTAGATTCCTATACATTTAGCTGCTATAATTTACCCGTGTTAAAATCTAATGACGTTATTACAGAGTGGTTGATCGCCTATAGGGGTCCGTGTCAGGACACTTTAAAAACATATCCTACCCAGCACGCCTTGATGCCTACCAGAGCTATGGGATATATACAAGATTTTTACGAAAGAAGTTCAATTCCAATATCACGTCCTTACAAATAACTGTAACAAATTTATTTACTTTATTTCTCATCCAATTATCTTTTAGTACTTAAATATGCGACAGCTCTGAACGAATCTTGTAAAATCATCAACATAAAATAAATACATTACAACTTTTCTATGTATTTTTGTTTTAACCTTTTTTTTCTGCTAAACCTGGTAAAATTGTTTTCATGTGTTTTTTTTATTAAACCGTATGGTATTAGAGGACCGTCGTGGCGTAGAGGCGTAGCTTCTGCCTGTAAACGTGACGATTTGTGGGTTCGATTCCACTCGGGGAAGACGCATTTTCCGCTCCATTCAGCCACTCAACACGCAATGCCTCGAAAAAGGGGAAAACGAATAACGGAGTGTCATGACACTGCGGTTCCCTTTGCCTACCCTGCCATGACCAAGATAAAACGTGCAGCTATAAAGTGTGGAATTTATGCTATTAATAAAAATATTCGTTTTAAAATTTCATTTCAATTATCATGAACAGTCAAAATCTAATTACAATTGTATTTTATGTGGCTACGGACGATATTGTTTACTTTCATCCATTCGTAATGTCAAAGAAACTTGGATTTGTTATAAGTTAGTTGAATTTTAGTTATGTTTGTTCAATTGAATCATATTTTGCTTTCAAAACTATATATTGGTGGATGTTCAAGGTTCAATGTTCAAATGTTTGATACGAATACGTTCGTTCCACAGTGCTATGCATATGTATGTAAATAAGACGGTTGAGTTAGCTCCGTGGAGTTATTACAAGTTTGGAGTTGATTTTGCTATGCTATTATGAAATTATTTGCTTTAAGTCGATCAGTTTTATTTACTTGCAATAGGAAGTTATAAAATATGAAAAATAGTACTGGACTGTCAAAACAATTAAATTTGCTTCACAGACACTTTCTAACATACCATTCGCATTATGATTTTATTATTATATAAATTGTTTTATGAAGCATAATGTATTTATATACATATGAGTATGTTGTACATATATATACCTTAGAATATATTCATTATATATATAATTCGATATTTATTTTCTTATTTAAATTAGTTTCAGTATTTATATTTCTTTTTTGTCTAATATACCGAACTTTCCCGCTTTTTCACATTTATCCATTTTCACTGGTAGAGTAGAAGCGATTTCGTTTAGAAATGTTTTAGAAATAGAACGCTTGTGACCCAAAATTTATTTATAAGGATTGTATATCATCATATGCACTACCTATAATACCTCTTCTTACTTAAGATTGGTGGAATAATAAATTTTGGTACGTGCAGAGGCAATGTGAAAAACGGAAAAGCAAAGTTGTAAAAAAAAATGAATTTCAAACGAATGTTTCACACTAGGTGTTACAAAGAGGCGTTTTTATGTTTGTGCATAATTAGCATAATGTTAATTTATTTAGAGTGTAGGTGCTTTAGATGTCGCGTTTTGTATGTAATATTCTTTACTCATTTCATCTCCATGTTTATTTTCATGGGGTTCTTTTTGAATGTTTTGAATGAATTATTACTCAGTTTTTTTCAGTACAAGCTAGTATACGGTTGTGGCGCAGATGTGTAGCGTCTGAATATAAAAGTGACGGTTGGTGGGTTCGATTCCCACTCGTTCGATTTTTCCATCCTTTTCTCTCTGGTAAGTAGGTTAAGCGCGGCAAAGGCAGAAAGCAGGGAACGGGGCATCCCAACATGAGGTTCCTACGGTTCCTACAGTTCTCTCTGCTTACCCTGCCATATGCGGGATAAAGTTGAAGCTATTAAAGCAACGAAAAAAAGCTGGTATAATATTTACATGGTCTACTGTGGGGATATTCTCACAAAAAAGTTGTTCGATAAACTTGAAGTTTGAAAATTAAAATAATTGTTAGACATGTTCTCGGTCTGGTTAAAAAAGTTGTCAATGGTCTCATAAGTGAAGTCTATTAAAAAACGCGGGTATTTATTGTGGAGATACTTCATTTTCCCTTTGCTTTGAGTGGTGGTGGCATAACACCGCGTTATGTAAATTAATTGCCTGTTTGATTTAGGATATAGTACAGAAACACTTACTATTTAATTTAACCTTAATGAAAGCATATAAAAAAATAAACGCATCTGGATTTGATCCCGCGCCTCTCAAACTATTTTTCTAGTCGTATAGGAAAGGGTGTGGAATTTACTATTAATTAGCATTTAATTTATAAAAGTATATATGTATACAATGTTTATACGAAATTTTATTTTCAGCTCAATTTGTTATCTTACGACTGTACTACTGTCAGCAAATCAAAACTGAGGCTGAGTAATTTTTTTTAATAATTTCTTATATTATAATATTTTCTTGAGGTCCGTCGTGGCGCAGAGGCGTAAGTGTCTGCATGTAAACGCGACGATTTGTAAGTTCGATTCCTACTCGGGGAAGATGGATTTTTCTATTTCCATTTTCTTCGCTCTGGAAACTAGACAAAGCGCGGCGTTGAGTTCCGCCACTCAACACGCAATGCCTCGAACAAGGCGGAAAGCAGAGATGAAAAAAGAGATTAAGCAACGAAGTGTTTTAACAGTAGGTTCATATAGTTCCTGTAGATTCCTTTATTTTCCATAAAATAAAACGTTAACGTTATTCTCTTGTTAAAAATGAATGCTGTGACATAAATTTTTTATTTTCCGCCTATTTTAAAGGCACTAGTCGAGTGGCGGAGAACAATGATGTAATTTGTATAATCATGTCCTAGATAGGTATTTAAACATACAATTTAACTGAACATGGAATTGTCCTGGAACTTGTTATACGACCAGTGGTACAATATTTCTCTAAATAAACAGTATAATACTTTTTATTCCTACTAACTTCCAGTTAGTAAAGTTTTAAATAACATATTAGCTTAGTACAAACAGGTGGAATCTTATTAGAGAAAACCTGATTTAACGGATTTGCCTAAGCACGTATCTACGTTTCCCACACGACTTTAAGACATTGTGTGGTGGGTGGCTCAACTATGCCACATTTTGTTCTATCAGATCAAGAAAAATAAATGAGAATTGAACCAACAAATATCCCAAATTTGATACGGTTTTCATAGTATTAAGATTTATCTACAAGAAAATATTGTACTAAACAAAATAAATTTGTTACACAAATAAACTATAATAATTCATCGCGCAGTACTTACTTTAGAGACAGAAGTATTGTCGCTGTTATATTTAATAATATAATTAACACGCGAAATAGAGTAGCAAAAACTGTAGAGCGCAAGTTTTTGTTGTTTTTTAAAGGAAACTTTGCTATGACACTCTCGTTCGAGCGCGACGCGTCCAGCTTTCTAACGTACTATTACATACAGCATTGTTACGATTCATATGAATGATGAGTCATTTATAGAAATGTTATTCCAAATATTATTATATTTAGTAATTACTTTTCTAAAAAATCTTGATTAGATGTAAATTATTTATATAATTTATTTTATGGCTTAGCATTTTGTTCCACACGTAGTAGGGGAGACAGAGGGAACTGCAGGAACTGTAGGAACTTAGTGTTAAGATACTCCGTTCTTCATAAGTGGCTGAACTCAACGCTTCGCTTTGGCTAATTGCCAGAACATGGAAATGAAAAATCTATCTTCCCAGAGTGGAAATCGAACCCATAAGCCGTCGCGCTTAAAGGCAGACTCTAGGCTTCTGCTACACGACGGTCATCAATTAATAAAATATTAATAAATAATAATAAAAAGATAAAGAGCCTAGTGTTAATAACTACCACATTTTATTAAATATATTTTTTTAAAGTATATTATATTTAATTTATTTTCAAAAACCAATATTGATCCAAAAGGGTAATTAAAGCCAACGGTACTTGTAGGATTTTAGAACTGACAGAGTAATAATATTTGAAGCCGTTTCATAAGCGGCGAATGTTACTTTTCACCACTCAACACGCATTGCCTCAAATTAAGCAATCTGTAAAAATAGGTAACGAAATCGAGGTCGATTGATTTTGACGAACTGAAAACATAGTATCGAAGATACTAGAAAAAGGTTACATAAAAAGCACTAGGATTCCCCGGAGAGTGTACGTAAAGGCTAATGACAGTGGACGAAAGAAGCATGCAGGGACCGCAGCGTTTGGCGCTCGGTTTCTCTCTGACTGGGGATAAAGCGTGAAGCTATGTATGCATATCAAGGTAGGCTAAGAAAATCCAGCCTAATGTCTATGTTATAAAAGAATAAATAATATCCAAAATATTTCTTGTATTTTCAGCTTTTACAAAAGTATTCAAGAACAACTGAAGAAAAATTATGGCATTTACAATCCAACGTACGGATACGAGCCGTACTGGACGGACGGGAGCTGGGTGTTCGAGGAGGAGGACCCCGATGGGTCGACCACGTCTATGCCCCAAGTATGTGGGGAAGAATGCAACTATCTGTATCGAGAGTACGTATTGTGTAAAAAATACTTAAAAAAAACATATGAAAAAATTTTGAACAGCGAGATTTGAACCCACTTACAAGCCGCGCAATACCACTGAGCCTGAGTAGTCTGCCTGTAAATGTGTAAATTTTAGCGTGTCCCTTAAATTTCAAGTAAGGTATTTTTTACGCATGCTTTCTTTAAAGTTTCTTAATAACCCCACATTGTCTAGATAAATATTACTTGAATTTATAAACGGCAACCTGTGCCGACTTGCCTTTTAAGCTTTACATACAAGCAGCGTAAGTACTGCGCCGTGACCTGTAACTACATATTTTATTTGCTGTGTGTATGCTATTTTATACGTGGTTTTTGAAATTATTGATGCTCCAATGTTTAGTGCATGAATATGTGGGTGACATTACTGTATCCCTTTAATTTAATAATTTTTAATAATGCTGTTTTCTGGAAGCTAAATGAAGAATAAGTTATTTGAGAGTTGTAAACGATACTGTTGGAACGGCTAATTAATTAATGCTAGATTTTAATGATGTTATCACGACTGAAGAAGAACAAAAACAGTTCTTGCTTTGCTGTGTCCAGGAACATAGAAAATTGTATACGGAATGTAAAAAATCTACTCTAAAAAGAGGAGTAGCCCCTGAATGATTATTGTTACTTTTGAATTATTAATTAAAGCTTAATGTTCACATTATTATTTTTTCTTTTATTTACATACAATTACTTGCATTTAAGTAATTTTATAACAGACCGAAATTTTAAGAAAAAACACGTATATGACTAGTTATAGTTATGCTAGATTGATAATATATATATATATATATATATATATATATATATATATATATATGTATATTCCTTTACTTTATATTTTAGAATCGGCGAAGTATGTGGAAGGGTCACCGACAACTTCGTTTATGAAGGCTGCAGAAATATTTTTGGTTGTTACGGGGACCGTATTGACGATTTGACTACGGGATTTCAAACGTTTGAAACGTACTGTAAATTTTTAGATAAACAGTGCAGAACACCTTTTGAGTCACGTAAATATATTTATCAATCGATAAATAAATAAATAAATTTACTTCCTCGAGTGGGAATTGAAATCTTCTAATAACGGACAAATATAGTAGCACAAATATTCAATGGACAGCTGTAAATCCTAAGCTAAGCTTCATAAAATTTATGTTTAACTTTCAGTCTACTGTTAATAACTAAAGAAATGGTTCTTACTGACATAATCTTAACGAAAAACTATATAGCATTACTGACACTGCTGGTTTTAAATATGACAACTTAAAAACTTAATTTTTTATAATTTTTTATATTGTTTTCACGCTTTATCCCGCACATGGCGCGGTAGGCAAATGGAACTACAGAGACAATAGTAACCTAGTATTAAGACATTCCGTTGCTAAATCCCTGCTTTCTCCGTCCCCGTTTCCGCCTTTTCTGAGGCATTGTGTGTTGAATGGCGGAACTCAAAACCGAAGAGCGAAGAAAATGGAAATAGAAAAATCCATCTTCCCCGAGTGAGAATCGAACTCACAAACCGTCGCGTTTACAGACATACACTAAGCCTCTGTGTCACGACGGTTCTCATTTTGCATCATCAAAAAATTTTAATATTATAAAATATATATTTTTTTTAGGTTTGATTTTGATACACAGAGGGCCATGTGTTGAGGATCAAGAAAAGATTCTTAAACCAATCAGTGCTCTCGATCAGCCAGTCAGCAGAATAAAATATTACTTTACATTGTTAAACGAGGTTTTCCAGAATCATTCTCTTGCGCCTCTAGAATTAGAATGAACTTAAATATATTGTGCACAAGAAATATATATTATTTTTAATTTCACACTGTATTATGTACTTCATAGTGAGGCAGACAGAGATAATTGCATTAGTGTAGAAGAGCGGTAACTAAATTTTATTCCTCTCAGTGAGAATTGAACCCGAAACCGTCACCCTTGTAAAAAGCTCTTTTGCAAGAGTTATCATTGAAAACGTCTTAAATTCAAATTTTACAACCGACATATTGTAAAGGCTTCTGCCTTAGCCTTATATTGTAAAGGCTTCTGTAATTTAATTTTTCCATGAATAAAAAAAAACAATTTTTTTGACAGTCGCTTTTACAGTCGTGATCAATTGGTTAAATCTAAATCCTTCTAAGTGCTCAATGAAACTCTAACAGAAATGGCAATGCTTTGAAATTATAAACTCAATAGCCTACTTTCCACTATAGGCTATATTATAGCTTACAATATAGCCTAAAAATATAAAAATAAAACAAATAAATATATACTAAAATGGAAACATATATTTTGCGTGACAAAAATATTAATGACATATAGTAGATCACGGCATTCCGTGAATGTATGAGATAATGAGGGATACTGAGGGCCGATATTACAAGAACGCGTGTTGAATAGCGAGAGGCTTACTCGATGAGAGGTCAGATAAAAGGAATAAATGGCGGCGATTATTCTCTTTTCCTGCCTAACAAAAGTCTGCGATTATTTCAAATGCTCCTATTATTCCGGAAAAACACTTTGCTATGTGATTGAGTGTTAGTCCTGAAGCAAGTTTCAGTTGTAAATGTTAATTGGTGGACGTATTTAGTCATTACACGAACTTTTCCTGTTAATTTCCTTTTGTTACTGTAATCATTGTTTTGTTTTAAATAGGTGTCATAGGTAGGATAGGTGTATTTTTGTTTAAAATTATTCGAGGAAAATTTGCGAAATTTAAATTGTAATTCTCGCATATAGCAGGGTACATAGAGATACTTAAGATATTCCGTTCTGCACTTTCCGCCATTTTTATGACATTGCGTGTTGAAAGGAGGAACTAGAGCCTTTCTCTTTTTATAAATATTAATATTTATTAAACTTCAATTACATCAGTACTAGTGGAGTAGCCAGAGAGAACTGACACAAAATTCGTCAAGTCATCCGGGCAAAAAATTTACCAATTACATATACGTTTTATATGTATATAGTCGTGGTTAAAAACAGTTTATAAAAGATTCTGAAACTTAATTATTCGTTATTTTTTTAATAATAAATAATTTTTTACCGTCACTCAACATGCAATGCCCCGAAAAGTGCGGAAGCGGGGACGGAGAAAGCAGTGACTTAACACTAAGTTCTTAACTCTAAGTTCCTATGGTTCCTGCAATTCCCTTTGTCTACCCTGCTATATGCGGGATAAAGCGTGAAGATGTAAAATATTTATTACCATAAATTTATATGTTAGTTAAAGTTATTAAATATAAAAAACCTAAATATTAACTGACAGTTTATGGTGTTGACCATAAATTGTAGAGCTACAATTTCAATCATCATATATTGACAATAATCCTCATATATTTCAAAAATTTAACTCAAATTCTTCCCCTATTCAACTGCATTAGCAAATTGTATACAATGACCATTCCAACACCATAAAGTCATTGACGTATAGTAATCTAGCACGAGATACATGGCCGACCATCTGTACTCTACATAAAGGCGGAATGCTGGAAAAGGGATACGTAATTTGTTTCACACAAAATGTCTTATGCCCCATAACGTTTTAGAGTAAAACATACCCTATGATAAAACGCTAAAGTGTATGTTTGGTTGTTAGTTTAAAGTTATATAGTATTTATATGGTAGCCTAAGAAAGGCAGACGCCGTGAAATGCATAGCAGGCAGTACAAAGGCAAATGCAGTGAAGTCGCCCCCTCGTGGAGCTAGAAGTGATACAGTTAGATAAGTGTTATTTTAATTAATGGGAATTAATTGCGTCTCTATACAGGATGTTCTTTTTTTGCTGTCAAGTAAATTAATAAGATTTATTTTTTGTTTTGTTATGTGTTTTGAAATGTTTCTTTTCGATTGACTGCGGCGGTTTTGGGTTCAATACCCATTTGGGGGACTTTAATATTTTAACTTTTACGTTCTATAAAACTAAGCGTGGCTATTATATATATATATATATATATATATATATATATATATATATATATATATATATATATATATATATATATATATATATATATATATATATATATATATATATATATATATATATATATATATATATATATATATATATATATATATATATATATTTTGTTTAAGTTAATTTTTTGATTAAAAATAAGAGCAATACCGAAAGTTTCATACATATATGCACTTCGCTATCGATTGTGCAATTGATATGTCCCATTGTATAGTTTTCAATACTACCATTGGAAAAAATATACAACAAAACGATAAATTGCATTTTGAAATATAAATTTAGTTTAAATTTAAATATGAAATACATGTAGTCGAGGACCGTCCTGACATAGAGGCGCAGTGTCTGTCTGTAAGCGCGACAGTTTGTGAGTACGATTCCCACTTGAGGAATGATGGTTTCTTTAATTTCCATTTTATTAACTGTGCAAATAGCTAACTAACTAACGCAGTGCTTTGAAAGAAGACGGAATGCGGGAAACGGAGTGTCTTAACACTTAGTTCCCTACCCTACTATGAGCGGGATAAAGCGTGAAGCTAAAAAAAATGCTGTACATATTAGAAGCACTGTGTAGTCTAGTTTCCGTTTAGTGTAGTTCAACGGTTTATGAATACAAAGATATTTTAACAAAATTAACACGCATGTCTAAGTTTCTAGTTTTGAACGGTTTTCTAAATAAAAAATTATTTTACTATAGGTAAATATTTTATTGATATATTATTTTTTTGGACCACTAAGAAAAAATATATAGTATTGTTTTTTTTAGTAGCTTCACGCTTTATCCCGCACATGGCAGGGTAGGCAGAGGGAACTGCAGGGACTATACGAACGTAGTGTTAAGACACTCCGTTGCTTAGTGCTTTTTCCGTCCCCGGTTTCCTCCTTTTTCGAAGCATTGCGCGTTGAGTGGCGGAACTCAACGCCGGGCGTTGCTTAGTGGGAGTCGAACTCACAAACCGTCGCGTTTACAGGCAGACGCTTACGCCTCTGCGCCACCACGGTCCTCAAATATAAAATATAAAAACGGTAAAATATAAAATAAATATATAAAATATAAAAACCAACGTTGTGTATTTATACACGTACAAACGTATGTATGTATCGTGTATACGCACAATTTGCTGATGTTCCAATATTTAGGTCGCTCAGCAAAAATATGGATAAACCGGATCACTTGCTCAGTTAAAAGAAGTATGTCTTACCAAGAAAAAAAAACTTATTTTTTAAGTATACGGATCCCGTACTCCAACAGTAAAAACGAAATCTTTATATATTACTTTGGTACCTTTCTATTTGTCTGTCCGTCTATGGTTTTTTCACGGAACGGAAGACGTAGAGGTTGAAATTAACATAGAATACTAAGCTGTACTTTTGTACAGCATTGTATATTGCTTGTAGTTGATCAAGATAAATCCTAGTAATTGTATCATAAAAAAATACATTGGAACTGTATTTTTGTGATTTAATATTCTATTTAATATATCGAATCAGGAAATTGATACGGAACCTTTGGCACATAAATATGACTTGCACTTTACCTTAGGTTTTATTTTGTAAAAGCTTAGTGATATATATAGTAAATAAAAATACTTTATAAAAACACACGACGTGATTTGTGATTTTACGCCATCGTGGCACTAAATACTGGGCGTATTTAAATGTTACAGGTTGATAGGTAAATAGGGTTACGGGTTGGGCCCCCTTTTGGGAGAGTAATTATTAAAGGCAATTATTGTAAAGTAAAATTAATTGGATTACTTTTTCTTTCTCTTCTTTTTTATTAAACATTTACTAAATAAAATGGCACGATCTTAGAGAAACCTGTTATAAATACTCAATGTGATTTTTTGATTCCTAAGAAATTATTACTATTAATTTATTAAACGATCTATGAAAATATTTCTCATTCTTCGTGTAACAAAGACATTTCTTTCTAAACATATAAATATTTTACAAAGATTTCTCATTCTTCATGTGTTTTTGAATGTTATTACGAAAAAATATAATGTTATAGACACAATAGACATTTAGATAAAATGGATTTATTATTTTGAAAATTTTTATTTAGTTTTTGTCCGCTGCCACTATTTGGACGTAGACAAATTGAAGAAAATCTTATTTAAAATATAGCTATTATTAGATCTGGGTAGATAAGATGTGGCTACAATTGATTTTAAAGACTAACACATCTGATTTAGTAGCATAATACTTTCCATTGACTTATGAAGTAAGGAATAACTGATGTAGAACCACAATAAAATTGATAAAATTAAAGAAATAAGAAGAAATATTCAAAGTAGACAGCTGTTGGAAATGTTCAATTGTAAATCAATAAATAATAACCGGGCAGCAAGCGTCTTAAACTAACTAACTTTTCCTTCGCTAAGTTGTTGGCGTATACTTGTTTAATATAAATAAAATTTATGAAATAGTATTACTTTTAAAAGCAACGGTGTTAATTGTAAATAATTTCAAGATATAATTAACTACTAAAGGTTATATGAGAGCTTTTAAGCATATGTATATCACAAAATATACAACAAGTAATAATAGAGCATCGCCACCAACAGCCCATCTATTAAGCTTAATCCTCTCACAAAGCTCAAATTACTGAAAGCACATAAACAAGTGGAAGCTCGACGATAAAATAATTACAAAAATATGCCCATTAAGTGATTTATCGAAATTAAGTTATAATATGATTTCGTTTACATTATTTGAAGCTGAACCAATATATTTATGAAATATATTTATTTAAGTCATTTTTAAAAGTTTTCAATATGTTCTATATTATAGAAGTAGTAACTATATAGAAGTAGTAACTATACTGGAAATATTTCTAGTATAGTTACTACTTCTTCATTTTTCATATTATTACATATTATATTTTGCATATTACACCCTGCAAGGGTCTAAAGAGGCTTTTCAGTTAAGACACTCCGTTTCGAACTTTCTACGCAACATTAGAGATATTACGGGGCAGAACTTTAAATAAAAGTATTTCATGTAATTTTCAAGTGATTCCACCAGGTGGATAACGAATTTACAACCAGAATAGTTTACAGTGAGTGACCTCACTGTACCATGATACTCTTTAACTAAATGGATAATAATTTATATTTGTTATAGATTCTCGATAAAAAGAGAATATTCTGATGGCGTCATTTCATTCTCATTCAGTAATTTTCTTGGAACTCTTCTCTTCTGCGTTACGCTTTTATCCATCTCCAAAACACCACAAAAACTACGTAAAAGATTGAACTAGATCGTCTACAACATACATAACTTCATTTAGTCGAATATGACATCTATACCTTCACTACTCTATCTCCACGAGACATCAAGCTACAACCATCACGTCATTTAAACATTAAAACTACTCTCCATATCAGACCAACTGTACTCGACCAACTTAATTAACTTAAAGAGAATTATAAATGTTAACTGTTTCGCAAATCTAAGCGCTTGCTGCGTTATCCGTGTTCATCCCAAAAGAGATGGTGCGCTAACTACGAGTACGTAAAGATTACGTATGTTTTATTTTGTATAAAAGTTATATAGCAACAACAGTAAACATTGATTAATCAAATAGTTTTTGCTCTCTCGAACTAAAAGTCAGCAATGCTTTAAATTTTTACAAATAAATAGAGTAGGAGAGAAGATTGAGTTAACGCGACGGTTTGTGGGTTGATTCCCGCTCGGAGAAGATAGATATTTCTATTTCCATTTTCGACGCTCTGGCAACTAGGCAAAAGCGCGGCGTTGAGTTCCAACACTCAACATGCAATGCCTTAGAAAAAGCGAAAAGCATTGAACACAGTATTTTAACACTATATTCCTATGGTTCTTGCAGTTCCTTCTGCCTACCCTGCTATATGCGGGATAAAGCGTGAAGCTAAAAAAAATAAAGGTCATACGTAACATTATGTCTGCTGGTCATGGTACGACTTTAATTTTTTTTTTTCAGAGGGAACTGCAGGGACCGTGGGAACCTAGTGTTAAGACACTCCGTTGCTTAGTCCCTGCTTTCTCCGTCCCCGCTTTCCGCCGTTTTCGAGGCATTGCGTGTTGAGTGGCGGAACTCAATGCCGCGCTTTGCCTAGTTTTACCAGAGCGAAGAAAATGGAAATAAAAAAATCCATCTTCTCCGAATGAGGAACGAACCCAGTAACCGTCGCGTTACAGGCAGACGTTGCGCCTCTGCGCCACGACGGTCCTCATTTTAAATTTTGATGACATATATTAAAACATAGCCATGCAATGCCCTTGGCTCTCTTTATTTGATGTCGTAAAGGTTACTTAATATATCTCCGGATGTGACTAACATGTTTTGTGAACACATGTATACAGTATGGGCGACAGCAATTTTTGAAATCACAACTTTCATAAAAGGGCCGAAAGTTTTTCCTTTAGATAACAACAAAACATTTAATTATCATTAAGTTAATTATCAATTAAAATGTTTTTACCAAGAATGACGTTTTTGATATACACATTATGTATCCATTGAGTAGCATGGATACATCTATTGAACAATATGGTTCTGAAAATATTCAATATTAAAATCATTGTTTAATTATTCAATTAAGTAAAACCTTTGTGTAGTATAAAATTCTTGATCATGTTAATTTCGAATATTAAAAGTATTAATTGCGATGTAGTTTTAATTATATAAAAAAAATCAAGAGTTCATGAATAGATAATAGCGTACAAACAAAAAAAAACTATTGCTTCGAGTTTTATTTCACAAATAGTAGAGATGATAGAGAAAGAGAATTAAATTTACTCAGTCTTCAACTTTTTGTTCTACACGTTGACATTACATTGCGTGTGTAGCGAAATTTAACACCATCTTTTGTCATACTAGAACAATAAAATTCTCGAGAAGAATTCGAACTCACAACCCTTGTATCTACATATGCTTTCGCAGTGCGTTACTATGGCCTCAAAATTATACTTTTTATCGACATACGCTCAGCAAAGTGAAATCTACAGTATTAAAATACATTAAAAATCAGACAAATATAGGTTTTAGTGTCAACAAGGAACTAGAATAGGAATTAAAAAAAATAGAATTTAAGTGATTATTGCGAAACATATATGTTTGTGTCATATATAATTTAAAGAATAAAACACAAAACAAATTGCTTATACCTTTATCTATATACACTGAGATCTCTAGAACTATTGATAAAATAGTTGTAGATCAAAGTTGTTTTTGTAAACAATAATAACATAACATAGAGTTTTATGTAGTTGTAACGAGATATAACATTATTGTGCTCATTTTTATCGGAAGATCACGAACTGTGGTCAATGTCAAGAATATAATATCGATTAACCCGTTAACGGGCGTGTACCGATGAAAAAATAAATGATTTTTTGAAAAATTTCGATATAATTAACATTCATTAATTTAATATATTTTCTTATTGTCTATATGATAACAGATTCATGTAATGTAACTTTGAGAATTATTATATAAGAATCAGATATGCTCACTTTCAGTAGTTGGGGAAAGTTATTTTTTAATATGTTTACTTATTCCAATATACGTTATATATAATAACATATTATAATGTTTCTATATGTATTACTTTTATTGTGAAAGAATCCTTATATATGAATTAAGGGTAATTTTAAATAATTTTCAAGCTCTCAAGCCTTTGAAACTAAAACGTGTTTAACCAAATAAGTTTAGCACTTTTTTGTGATTTTAAAAGTGATAAATAAAACTTATGAGAGGAAAAAATATCTAAAGAAAATACATACAAATCCCGCTGTGTTTAAAGTCTTATGTCTTTAAGTATAAGCTATGCGTTTTTATAAAGCATGATGTAATAATCATAATATACAAAGCTAGTTTTGTGATCTAAAATATGTTCTTTTTTTATTATTTATTATCATTGTTTAAAATCAAAACGAAAAAATGATGTCGTGATTTTTATTAACGGTGTATTCATATACAAAAAAGGAAATATTTTTTATAAATTTGTAGTTATGACCATATAGTACTCTGCCATTAAAATACTTATTCAACCGGTGATATAGAATCGTAAATTCGGTTAAAAATATATTAATAACAAGAAGCGAGTATTTTAGTGTTAAATATATTATTATATATGTATATACTAATAGTGTTCATTTATTCACCGAACTTCGTTCAAAATGGTCCGATTAACAAAAGAACAAGTGCAATTTTACAAAGACAATGGATACGTTCACTTGAAAAATCTGATAAAAGGAGAAGAATTAAAGAGAGTTTCTGAGGAATATGATAATTTATTTAAAAGGAAAAATCAAGCGAAAACAGAGAGCTCTTGGGTCGGGAGTGATGATAGTTTCCGGGAAAGTGACAGCCCTTATACGGTAAGATTTGATAGATTTACCAAAATATTTATTCCATAAATTGGTAAACTTCTAAGCGTAATGCTTACACGACAGACTTTGTTACTATTACAAATTATTTAATTCTTAAATAGGTAAAAGGTATCCACAATTTACAAATGCATCACGCTGTTTTCGGTAAACTTCTATATAACGAGGAATTGCTTGATGCACTTGAAGACGTCATGAATACTAAGAATATTATGCTTCACCACACCAAGGCCCACTACAAGCCTCCTGAGAAGGGAGCTTCTTATCCTATGCATCAGGTAGATTTTTTGTACTAATTTACAAATATTTCAGTTAGGCATCTTTGTATTACTCTGACTGTTAAAGAACCATAGGCGTAGCGTCTGCCTATAAGTGCAACGGTCTGTGGGTTCGATTTTATCGCTCTGGTAACTAGGCGAAGCGTGGCGTTGAGTTCCGCCACTCACAGAGTAACTTAACACTACGTTTCCATGGTTCCAGCGTTTTTTTCTGCCTACCTAAGGAAATAATGTAAATATATGTAGGAAATAAAGCGTGAAGATATAAAAAAAAGATTGTTTCAAGATTGTTTTGAACTTAAGTATAAAATTACGTTAGATTTATATTATAATTATAATAATATATTTTTGTTTCAGGATTATCCTTATTTTCCATATAAAAACGATTCCATGGTAGCGGCCTTCATTCACCTGGACGACGCTAATCCGGAAAATGGAGGCTTATTTGTTTATCCGGGCTCACATAAATTAGGGCCTCTTGAAGATTTCGGACCAAAGGAAGGAAGCAATTTTCATTATGTCGATCAGGTAGAGTTTAATATGACA
>JAZFAU010000197.1:311013-566893 GCA_037178615.1 Dione vanillae
GCTAGCTCGCCTACTGTTGGAGGATTCACTGGATCAGTCCACTTCTGCCTAGTCTGCAGAGTGTATAGGTACTCTAACTGCCACCGCGACCAAAAATGTTGAGTTATCTGTTGCACTACTTGAAAACGGGTTAAACGATTAATTTTTACATTATTATAGGGATACTCTGGTAAAACACTAAGAGGTTGGCCAATCAAAAAATGACCAGGCGTCAAAACTTCTAGTTCGTTAGGGTCATTAGATAAGGGACATAACGGTCGGGAATTTAATACCGCTTCAATTTTAGCAAAAATTGTAAGTTGTAGTATTTAGGGAATAGGTGAGTAAGGGATCGGAAGGGGATTCACGCCATAAAATAAGTTGGTATTTACGATCATCCTGATGTACCCACGACATACGGAACATCATGCGTATGTCTGCCACAAACACAACGACATGCTTACGAAAGTTAAGGAGGATTAGACTAATGTCCTTTTGTAATTTAGGACCACTATGTAGGCATTCATTAAGTGACATACCGTTAGACGAGGGACAACTCCCATCAAAAACAACACGTATTTTAGATGTGTCTCCGGTCTTAAAGACACCATGGTGGGGAATAAAGTAATGTTCACTGGGTAAGGGGAAGGGATAAGCACTCATATGATTTAACTCAATATACTCACGCATAAAAGAAATATATTTATCACGTAATTTAGGGTCCGCGTTTAAACGCTTCTCGAGGCCAAGGAAACGACGGATAGCTGTAGGTTTAGATTCTCCAAGAGTAGGTCGATCGTTCAGGAAGGGGAGCCTCACAATGAACCGACCGTCAGTGTGACGGGAGGTTGTACTTTTAAAAAATATCTCACACACGTTATCTAAGGGGTTAGCAATCATGGGTTGAGGGGTCTCTTCGACCTTCCAGAATCTCTCGATGAGACGGGATAAGGATATTCCAGTCATGGGGGGCTCTAATTCACCATAATCGGCAGCGACTGGACCGCAAACAATATAACCAAAAATTGTAGATAAAGCAGTAAGGCCGTTAAAGTTAAATATTTTATCTTGTAATAAAAGCGCGCCGAACACGTCAGCACCCAATAGTATATCTATCGGGCCAGGCTTATTATAGGTAGGGTCAGCAAGGGAAAAATCACTATTAGGAAAAAACACAGACTCAGGGAAATCGAACTCAGGATGCGTACCGGCAATCACATCTACAACTATAGCAGAGGTTGACACCTCAGGGAAGGAATTATACAAAGGTTTTAAAACACAGGGAAATAGAACCACGGGAAACCACTAAAGGAATATTACCTATGCCACGTACAGGGGCACAGGAGGGGGAGATGGTCAAATTGAGGTAATTAACAACAAGATCGGTTGTAATGAGGCAACCCTGGGCACCGGTATCACATAAGGCACGCGCTTCAATATAATAGCCACTAGCAGTTTTAACGTGTAATTTAACAGTAGGCAATAATATATGGGAATTGGGTGACTACGTTCGATACATGGAAGTGCGTGGACGTGTACAACAGAACTCTTAACATCTACTAATATTTTCGCAAAATAAAATAAAAAGTGTCAAGTGATTTTAGTGCTTATTAGCTGACTAATAAAGTGCAAAACAATACTATCAAAGTTTAAACATGTGTTTAACTGCGCTCATCCCGAGCGTGTAATTTAACAGTAGGCAATAATATAAGGGAATTGGGTGACTACGTTCGATACATGGAAGTGCGTGGACGTGTACAACAGAACTCTTAACATCTACTAATATTTTCGCAAAATAAAATAAAAAGTGTCAAGTGATTTTAGTGCTAATTAGCTGACTAATAAAGTGCAAAACAATACTATCAAAGTTTAAACGTGTGTTTAACTGCGCTCGGGATGAGCGCAGTTAAACACACGTTTAAACTTTGATTTGACTTTGCCTCACCCCCGCGAGAAGAGAATCGTTGCTATTTTTTGTCTTTGTCTCTCGGCTTTCGACTGATAAGCTAGCATTAGGATGAGTGCGCAAGCGTCACCGTCTAGCGGAAAGCTTATAAGAGGCAGCGGAAGCGGTGAAGGTTCCACATCGAATTTATTTAATTACGATGAAGACGAATTAAATGTGAACATATACCCACGAAAGCGGAAAGAACGGGGTCACGAATATGACTTTAAAAAAGATTTTGCTGATTTTCGTGCTGATATAATGAAATTATTAGAAGGATTTGCAAAAACTCAAAATGAAAACATGGCTCAAATTCGCCGGGAAATGGTGGAAATAAACAATGAAATTAAAAATATCAAGTCTGCTTCGGAAGATCTAACTATGCAATATAAAAACATAAATAAAGATTTACAAATAATAAAAAGGAAAATAAATTAAACCAAGAAAAAATTAAACATATTGAGAACGAAATTACAGACATCAAAAATAATAAAATTAATAATCATGTTGCCGAACCGCCAACTCCTCTCCACGAAAACCTCATACTGGAGTTTAAAGACCGCTGCGACCGAGAAAAAAAATGTTATTATAGTGGGTATTTCTGAAATAAATAATAGAAACTATACCATCAGACAGAAATACGATAATGAAGAAATATTAAAAATTATTACATTATATGAAAATTGTCCTGCTCCTGTAAAATGTATGAGACTTGGCAAATATATTCCAGATAAAAACCGGCCGATAAAGGTATGCTTTGCAAATGTTGATACACCTAAATACCTATTACGTAATAAATCTAAATTACCACAAAATATACAAATTTATTCCGATCAAACAGTGGCTCAAAAAAACTATATACAGTATCTTCGTACTGAACTAAGGCGAAGGGAAGAATCTGGTGAATCTGACCTGGCTCTAAAATATATAAACGGTATACCTAAAATAGTCAAGGTTAAAAATGCTCCAAAAAACTCGTACAATCAAATTTACAGACAAAAAACATAAATAAAACAACTCACCCTCAACACTACGTAACAAATAATTATAAGGATATTATCGCAAATAAATTATCTTTGAAATTCTTTTACGCTAACCTACGAAGTATTCGTAAACCCGGAAAGTTT
The DNA here is from genome assembly GCA_037178615.1 of Dione vanillae. Classification (NCBI taxonomy): domain Eukaryota; kingdom Metazoa; phylum Arthropoda; class Insecta; order Lepidoptera; family Nymphalidae; genus Dione; species Dione vanillae. The sequence continues at coordinate 314,065 of JAZFAU010000197.1, forward strand.
GATGAGATTAAATGCATTCTTAACAGCATTCCGACAGTCCATATTATAATTTTCACGGAAACATGGATTACTTCTGAAGACCATGCGACACAATACCAATTAGAAAACTATACACATATCTACAATTATAGACAGAATTGTAAAGGTGGCGGTGTTTCGATGTTTATTCATAACAGTATTCAATACGACGTAACTGAAAATTTACACGAAAACTATAATCACTATTTATGGATATATATACCAAAAATATCTTTAAATGTAGGAGGTGTTTACAAACCAGGTGACACTAATTTTTATATACATAGAACTCGGAGGAGGTAGACGTGTTCCTTTCACTTGTAACATTTTAATTCGCAAAACAAGAGTAAAAGTAAAAATTATTATAAACAATTGTGATACACGGTGTTTACTATTGACATACAGTTAAATTTGTGTTAAAAATTATAGTGAAAGTGTAAAACTATGATGAAAATACAAATTAAAAAGTGAATTCTTATCAATCTTAAGACATTGACGGTGTATAAAGTTGTTGGTGTCTACATATACCCACTTTCATATTCTATAAAATATAAATTAGTCAAATAAACAGCGCATTTTCGCAAATAAGATCAACTGTAGATTGGACCAGTGGCATAAAATTGGTATACGCATACGATAACACCCGAGTTCAATCCTCAGTAAAAACAGAATTTTTTACATTTTAAAAAACATTGTATTTTTCTTCGCATAATTGTAACATTTAATATTATAATGGCAGAGAAACAAACATCGTGGGGATGTTGCAATGTTTTTAAAGACAAGGACGACAAATATATGCAATGTATAGAATGTAAAAAAAAGTACCACTTTGGTTGCTTGGGAATTGAATCTGGTATGAAAGTTTACACAGATTGGAATTGTCCCAAATGCAGCAGACCTAAACTAAAAGGAACTAATAATGATGAAACTTCAGTTAAACCTTCCATAAGTCGTACAAGTTATAAAATTACCGATTCAAATGTGACCAAAAGATCATCAAAAAGACAAGCGCTTAGTTCTCCAACGTCACCAATAGTAAGTGAGGGACCTTCACAAGAACTAATACGAAATGTCATCAACGAAGCAATTAATAAACAAATGTCAAACCTTATGATAGACATTAACAAAACAATAAAAAATTCCATAAGTACTCATTTTAAAAACCTAGAAAACAAATTTGAAGAACTCCAAGCATCAGTTTCTTTTATTAGCAACCAGTACGATGATATGAAAAAACAACTTGATACTCATTTGGAATTAGTTAATAAATTAAAGCAAGAAAATCAAACCCTTCAGTGTGCAGTGACTAACCTACAAAATAAAGTAAACTTAATGGAACAACATGCACGAGCTAATAATGTTGAAATATAATGTGTTCCCGAGTCAAAGAACGAAAATATAATCAATGTTATAAAACAACTCTCAAAATCTGTAGGATTCAATATTAAAGATAATGAAATAGTTCACTGTACACGTATCGCTAAAATGAATCCAAAAACTACAAGACCCAGATCTATCATAGCACAACTCAGCACACCTATGATTCGTGACCAACTATTAGCGGCAGTTATAAAATTCAACAAAAATAATCCATCCAACAAACTAAATACTTCCCATCTTGGCATCGCAGGTAACACGGCTCCCATATATGTATGTGAACATCTATCAGCATCGAATAAATCTCTTCACGCTGCCGCTCGTCAAAAAGCAAAAGAATTAAACTATAAACACATTTGGGTTCGTAACGGGCGCATATTTATGAGAAAAACGGACAACTCCGACTACAAATTAATTAATAGTGTGGACTGTCTCAACAAATTAACCTAGACTAGATTCATTGAAAAAATGTTGGCATTAAATGTATATTATCAAAATGTTAAAGGTCTTCGTACAAAAACTCATGATTTCTATAGAAAAGTGTGCTGTAATAATTATGATTTAATTGTATTGACTGAAACTTGGCTATGTAGTAGCATTTTAAGTACAGAACTGTTTAGCGATAATTATAATGTTTACAGAAGGGATAGAGACCGACTCAATTCAAACAAAAAACATGGTGGGGGAGTATTGGTAGCTGTAAGTACTAAACTTAACTCTCGGCGAATGGAATCCTGGGAGAGTTCTTGTGAGGATTTATGGATCACAATAGACGTAAACAAAAATAATAAATTAGTTTTGTGTGCTGCCTATATCCCTCCACCGGTCAATAAATCCGTATTGAACAGATTTATAGACAATGTTAATCGTGTTTCAGAATATACACATTACAATACGCTTATCATTGGAGATTTTAATTTAAGCTGCATAAACTGGGATTTGGTAGACAAAGTTAGTGACAAGTGCAATTTACCTACCTTGGCACAATCTCTTTTAGATTTTTCTCAAATGAACTCTTTTTGTCAAATGAATCACATAAAAAATCAACAAAACAGAATTTTAGACCTCGTTTTCCTTAATAGTGATAATTGTAAAGTTACGGTTAGCTCATCATCAAATGTATTGAGTCGAATAGACCCTTTCCATCCACCTTTAGATATTAGCGTCAACATGGATAACAATACAGCAAAATTATTAGAGTCAAACTCCAAATATGTAAAATATAACTTTTTTAAGGCTGATTTCGTAGCAATAAATAGTTTCCTCAATAGTGTAAACTGGGCAGAAAAACTTTCAGGGTACAATGACGTCGATAATATGGTAGAAATATTTTATTCTGTCATACAGTCTTCAATAGAACAATACGTACCCAAAAAGACACACAGAAATAAAACTAAATATCCTCCATGGTTCAACAAAACTCTTATTAAAAGAATTAAAGAAAAAGAAAACCTAAGAACAAGATACAAAAAACATAAAAATCCTATGGACGAGATTTCCTTCATAATTCTAGAAAAAAGGTGTGAGAAATTATCATTAGAATGTTACAACTCTTATATAAAACGCTCAGAAGATACCATCAAATCTAATTCTAAATATTTTTGGACATTTACGAACTCAAAAAAACAACACAATTCTCATGCATTTCCATCTACTATGACTAGAAATAATGTCGAGATTTCAGGTGCCAGTAACATTTGCAACAACTTTGGTTCACATTTTTCTAAAATTTACAATAGTAATTCAGCTACCCAATACAACGTCAACGATATCCTAGCTAATATGTTTGATGACGCTGACAAAAGCTGTGTCTTATCATGTATTCAGATGAATGAACACGAAATATTGAAGAAATTACAGAACCTAGATCCGCATAAAGGTGCAGGACCGGACGATATACCACCACTTTATTTAATTAACTGTGCATCATCTCTTGCTGAACCTCTAAGAATAATTTATAATGTATCACTAAGTCTAGGTACATTTTCAACTAAGTGGAAGGTGGCAAAAGTTGTTCCCATTTTTAAAAGTGGTAATAACGAAAAAGTAGAGAACTACAGGCCTATATCTATTCTTTCGGTGTTCGCCAAAATATTTGAGTCTTTAGTTTATCCGTATATATATGCCCAGTTTAAAGGTAGTATTAGTCAGCATCAACACGGTTTTATACCTGGGAGATCTACTAATACGAATTTAGTTAACTATACTGAAATACTAATCGAGTCTGTTGACAAAAGAAAAAGAGTTGATGTAGTCTATACAGATTTTAGCAAGGCATTTGACCTGGTTCCCATTTCAGTTCTCCTTACAAAATTATCAGTATTTGGCATGACTGGATCTATATTGGACTGGTTAAAATCATATCTCCATGATAGGTGTTTTTATGTAGTTGCAAATGGATATGAATCTATAAAATTCAACATAACATCTGGAGTCCCTCAAGGCTCACACCTGGGTCCTTTACTTTTTAATATTTTTATCAACGACCTACCAAAAAGTTTTCATTACTCAACACCTTTCATGTTCGCTGATGACCTTAAACTCCTAAAGGTTATAGAGAATTTTGAAGACGCTAGTCACTTACAGGAGGATCTAAATCGATTGTATCATTGGTGTAAGGTGAACGGAATGGTACTCAACACTGAAAAATGTTCTTGTATATCGTTCACTCGGAATAAGCCAGAAGTTAACACCAGTTATTACCCATACGTCATTGCTAATGTCCCTCTAAAACGCCTTAATACTATCAGGGATCTTGGTGTGATTTTCGATGAGAAGCTTACATTTATTCCACACATAGATAATATAGTCTCCAAAGCCTCAAAGATGTTGGGTTTTGTCCTGAGGAACAGCAAAATATTCCGAAAAGTACATACAAAAATAATTCTATATAATAGTTTAGTAAGAAGTATACTAGAGTATGGTAGTGTCATTTGGAGGCCACACTATGCAACACACTGCCTAAGAATAGAGAGGATACAAAGGCGTTTTCTTTACCATCTAACGTTCTCTCAAAGAAAGGCTAAAGAACTCTCTTCGTATAATGAAAGGCTAGCATTTTTTAATATACATAGCTTGAGCCAAAGAAGAGATTTGTTGGATTTGATGTTTTTATATAAAAGCCTTAACAATATCTATGATAATCCAGATTTAGTATCTAAGATTAAATTTAATGTTCCCTCTCGATATCCACGCAAAACAATTAATCCTCTTACAAGACTTTTCGAAAAACTGTTTTGGGCAATAACTCACCGATTTCCAGGATGTCTAAAATTCTAAATGATAATTGTAAACATTTGGACCCTTTCAGGGACTCACTCAAAACATTTCGTTATAAGTTCTTATTCAAAGATAAATGAAATAATTAATTTTTACAAAATCAAAATATAGGTAATGATCTAATTTTTAATATAATGAACCACCTGTAACCTAATTTTTATACATAGAGATTTTAATATTTTTTATCTATAAGTTAATATGTTTTTAATATATTGTAATAAATAATTTATATACTTCCTAATATTTGCATGCTGTATCTGCCTTAAAAGATAATGCATTTAGAATTAAGCTACACTGTATTTCTTCTACTCAATATTGTATTAATGTAATTATCACTGGTGGATCTTAAATAAATAAATAAATAAATAAATAAAGTCAATAAAATTAAGGTACTGAATCTTCCCCAAAGTGATTGGATAAATGGAAACATTATCCAATCAATACATAGACGAAATGTACTGTGGCAACTACTAAATGGAAATAGAAACAACGAAGAAATTAAGGATAAATTTTCGAAAGAAAAAAGTAAAGTTATGTCATTAATCAAAAACGCAAAACATAATTATTATTATTCATTGTTTAAAAAATGTGGCAATAACTCAAGAAAAATGTGGGATGTGATAAATAATTTAGCTAGGAATAAAATTGTAAATAGTTGTGCTCCACCGAAACTGATATTAGAATCCTGCACCATTACTGATGGCACTGATATTTGTGAGGTATTTAATAACTTTTTTTCAAGTATCGGTTCTAATTTGGCTAATTTAATTCCAAGTAAGTACCATTCAAATTTAACAAATACTCTCATGTACTCCGAAAATTACACACACGACATAACGCTTACTGAATTTAAACCATGCACGATCAAGGAGTAATAATTACAGACCCGTCTCAGTGCTTCCGGTATTGTCAAAAATTTTCGAACGAATATTATACACTAGACTTCAAAAATACATCGAAGACAAACATCTCTTAATAAACGAACAGTTTGGCTTTAGACCTCACTCAAGTACCCTTTCGGCAGTTGTTAACTTAGTTACTGAAATAAAAACAAATATTGACCGCAAACATATTGCATTAGGCATTTTCATTGACTTAAAGAAGGCATTCGACACTGTAAGTCATGTTAAACTACTTCATAAATTAAGCAATATAGGTATAAAAAATACAGCACATCGTATTTTTGCTTCATATCTAGAGAATAGATATCAAGTAGTAAAAATTGGAGATTACACAAGTAAACCACAAGAAATAACATATGGCGTTCCACAAGGTTCTATTCTCGGGCCTTTACTATTTCTTATATATGTTAACAATATTAAGAATATTGGATTAACTGGACACCTAACAATGTATGCGGACGATACTTGCCTTTTCTACTATGGCCACTCAGTGTGTGACATAGTTAGGGAGGCTCAAAGAGATCTTGATCTGCTCAATGACTGGTTTCTGTGCAATCTCTTAACAATAAATACGTCAAAAACATCATATATGATTTTCACTGCAAAAAATAAAAAAATACAAAATTTTCCGGCCCTTACAATAAACAATATTTGAATACAACGATCAAACTTAGAGAAATATTTAGGATTATGGTTGGATGATAAACTGACATGGAAACCACACATTGAGCATATCAGATCAAAACTCTCATCGCTTGTAGGAGCAATCCGAAAATCTAATAATTGTATACCAAAAAAAGTGCGAAATATTATCTACAATTCCCTGATAAAGTCACGCATTGACTACTTGATTGAAATATGGGGGTCGGCTTCTAAGTCAAACCTTAAAATCTTACAAACTACGCAGAACAAAATTATAAAAGTACTTTTTCACTATGACTTTTTCACACCGTCGATAGAACTATACAAAAAATCAAAATTATTCAACCTAAATCAAACATATATTTATAACACATGTATTTTAATTAAAAAGATACTGTCTAAAAGTATACATTCAAAAATAACATTTACACAAAATTCAAACAGGCATAACTTAAGAAATAGACATAAACTCGAATTACCTAAAGTCAGAACCTTAAATTATGGACAAAAAAATATACGTTTTGGTGGAGTAAAACTGTATAATGATTTGCCGAACCACGTAAAAGAATGTGAATGTTTAAATGCTTTTAAAAATAAGCTTAAAAAATATATATTAGACAATATTAAGTAGCACTAGCCATTCCATGTATCAAATATCCAATGTATGTGTTTAACATTATTTAATCTCATGTAAGTGAACCTGTGTATGTTCTTATGAGAATAAAGATCTTTAACCTTATTATATATTCAGGCAAGGGGAAGGGGGAGTAATACAAGTATCTAGCTATGTGGGTCTATCTTCTCTATTATAGGAATTATCACGATATCTTATATTATTTTCAACCTGTCTAGGTTGGGGCGGAGCATTTTCTCTGGGGGGAGAAGCTCTCTGGGAATGTCGTTGGGGGGAGCGCTGGAGTTGCGAAGGGGAATATTTCTTATGCTGGCCCCCGCCCATATGGGGACCGCGGGTAGAAGCAGGACAGGTACGCGGATAATTGCGTTTATTAAATTTGGAACTATAATTATAATTGCGATTGGATGAGGTGGAATACATTGGGTTACGGAAATCATTAAAACATAGCATAGTGTGATGGGATGAGCGACCGCAGGTTGAACATTTGTAGTCCCGCTTGCACATAAGAATTGAATGTTTGTCCAAACACCTATAACATAACCGGGAATGTTTTACAAATCCAGATCTTTCTCTAGGATTCATAGCTCTAAATTCGGGACATTCACGAAGGTAATGGGAAGAGGAAGCACACAGGTAACATTTTTTACTATTATTTATTACAGGTAACATTGTTTGTCTATTATCTAATATAGGGGAGGGAGGAGCCGCAAAGTAAGTATGTTTAGGTACAGTACTTTTAAATTTCGTCAGGTTACAATCTACAAGGGAGGTGTTGCCAACGTTGTCATGGTGACGACATTCGTCTTCCAAAAAAGTAGTAAGATTTTTAAAGGTAGGTAATTCATCAGCGTCACCGCCATAACAACGCTCAAAACGGGATTTCAAATCAGAGGGAAGCTTAGTCAAACATATATGTACTAACATATAAGACCATGAGGAGACGGGTAACTCTAAACGTTCTAAACAGCGATAGGCAGTTAACAAGGGGTTCAAGAAGGCCGCGCGCAAACCTGTAAATTTATTCGAAATCTCCGGCATTGTAAGTATCTGGGTTATGTAGGTCATATCAGCAAGAACCCGTGTATTGTGATACCGCTGTTTCAACAACTCACGAGCAACTTCATAGTTGCCTTCTTCAATTTTTAAGTGTAGCAACAACCGCTTAGGTTCATCTGCTAAGGATCCAACCAAGTACTGTAATTTCATTGTGGGGGTTAAATGGTGTTGGGAATCTACTACACTGTCAAACTGATCAATAAAACTTATCCAGGAGTCAGGACGTCCATCAAACTTAGGGATAGGTAAATCAGGTAATCTATTGTAAGGAGTTCGCTCAGTAATATTTTTACTACTCATTCTTACGGGTGTACTGGCCAGGACAGGATCAACTACGGGAGCAGGTGGGCACAACTCTAACTGATGCACCCGGAGGTCGTCTATTTTCTTATTTACTAAACGCACTTCTTTTTTTACATAACTAATTTCTTGGTAATCGATAGCCGGGTCTAACCCACCCAGGAGCACTGAGGACGCGTTTACAAATGAAGTACAATGAGAATCTAAATCCTTGAACCTAACTAATAATCTAGGTATTTCAGAAGTACCAAGAAGTTCCGAGGTATCGGTAATCCAATCGGAAACAAAGTGTACCACACCTATATTTTCTCTATATTCTGCGCTTTCCGTATATAAGGAACATTTTACTGCTTCGTGAGTAGCCATTTTAAATTTTCAAGTAAACAAATAACTGAACTAAAATATTAAAAATTAATAAACGCGTAATACTCAATGAACCCACTAACACCGGGCGAGATCAGAAATCAAGTAAACAAATAACTCAACTAAAATATTAAAAAAATAATAAACACGTAATAAACAAGGAATCCACAACAACGGGCGAGATAAGAAACCAGTTACGGTCAAGGTCAGGGACGCATCGAGTCGGCGATCTACTTATATCGCAATATAACAAAATAATATGATATATAATATGACTACAATTAAGGCTTAAACTTCATTTAAATAAAAATAAAAAAAAAGGGTAACAATAAAAGTGTAGGGGTAATATTTTAAAGAAAGTAAGTTTTGTAAGGAAATTATAATAAAATATTTTAACTAACTTCAATTATAATTTAAAACGGGATAGGTAATAACGTATAGGCGTAATATTATAAAATATATGTAACCATATTATGTGTATTTATTATATTTTATATTTAATATATAAAATTATATGCAATATTTAATTAGATGTTTTACACATTATACATTCACCCTACACAAGTATATATTCAATATTATATGTATAAAAATTTCATATAACATTATTTTTAAACAACTCGATGCGAACACGTTTTAAAAGGTTAGGAAATCAAGTAAATTATATTGTAATTATGCGTTAGGTACCAAATTAAGAGCCAAAATACCAAAACGGGAGAATAACACTGTAATCAAGGGGACTCAGGGGCATGAAAGTACGCTATGATCAAGGGGACTCAGAGGGATGAAACCACGCTCTGCTACCAGAAAAATGTATATAGTATATATTATGAACTACGCTCTGCTACCAGAAAATGTATAGTAGTATATAACGAATATAATGAACTGCGTTCTGCTACCAAAAAATATATATTGAATAGAGGGTAGGGTTGGTTCAGCAATTGTGGAAGCGTGCTGAGGGGTTGCTTATTTATTAATTATTTACCTTATAGTCGGTCTTAGGATAAGAGAAATTGTACAGTACCTTATCTTCATAATTCACAACACAAACACTGATTGTTCACGGCACCGTGGAATGTTTCACATTAGTCTTCTTCACTTAGGGTTACTTGCACTATTATCTTTTGTAGGTTTGTCTTTGTCAGATTCAATATCAAGAAGGAATACACAAAAGGGAAATCAAATAAGGCTGAGGGAAAATCACACCGCTAATTAATATATCGATTCAGGAAGGACGTGCGCTCGCGTCGGCCGTCTCACGTGCCCCTTTTACTACTTCTCGACAACTACTACTGACCGCTCGCGCGAGGTGTTCGCACAAGACTCAAAACTAGTCGGGGTTGCCATATATGAACAAACAATATATATATATATATATATATATATATATATATATATATATATATATATATATATATATATATATATATATATATATATATATATATATATATATATATATATATACATATACATATATATATATATATATATATATATATATATATATATATATATATATATATATATATATATATATATATATATATATATATATATATATATATAATATATATATATATATATATATATATATATGACTGTGTAAAACAAACTCATTTCATAAAAAGACTATATATAAGTTTCAACAGCGAGTGCATTTTCACTTATATTTTAATATTTCGAATACAGTCGAGTGGGTAATTGTCAAAGTGGTAAATGAAAGCTCGCTGCGACTCGAGGAGCTTCGCAAAAAGCTGTAAACAAAGAAATTGTTCAAAACGAATTCTCATAACGCAGCTGAGATGGGAACGCGAAAGTTTTGTGTTCAGACAATACGGGTAGTTGGTTGTGTTATACTAAAGTGTTATTGTGTGTTAGTGTCTTTTTATATATTTGCCCTTATAAAGGATTTTTGTTTATAATTTAGAAAGTTAACTTCATGATTAATCACTTTGCAGAATTGTAGGTTTATATGAAATAATAAAGCCTTGACTGTGTTAAACATATCTAGAATCTTACTACACATTCTCCTATGGACCCCAAACGTATGAGATCTCAATATCTTATTTTAAGTTAACTCCTTATACACTTACAATATTTTTTTGAAAATAACAAAGAAAATATCTTGTATATTAGCCAATGAAAAAAAAAGATAACAACATAGAAGTAAGTAATAGCAGTAACAATAATAGAGGTTATAATCAAAGGAGTCATTCACGCATATTGCCGTTTATAATTAATCAAATAAGAGAAAATGATTACATTTATATCTAGATGTGTGTCACCTCAATTTTCACGCGGCTTGGTTTCTGTAATATTTGAAGCAATGTAGGTCTATAAAAACGTTTAATATATTACTATAGCGATGAGCAGCGACTTCGTCTGTACTTCATTTAATATTAATTTGATATTTTTTTAATTTCTATTTATATTCTTTTACTAAATACTTAATTTCGTTCTGTACATCAAGTCATGTCGGAACTTTTAGAGGGTACTTCTACTTTAGCTCATATTACGATCGCCAGTACTGACCTCGCATTAGTGGCTTTAATTTTTATGATATATTGTACAAATAAGTGATTAGTTAGAACTCCTGTTTGAAAACACCATCAGAAATGTAGAGCTTTACGGGAATAGGTAGAATAATTGTATAAACATACATACATAAGTTTTCTGTGTAAATATTTTTATATTGAAACGGTCTGTGATATTATTTCCATAAAGAATAAACGAATCAGATTCAGATTTTATCTTTCCCATTGGAATTTGAGACCCGAGACGGAGATGTCGTCATGAGTCAGTCTCTCAGATATACAAACAGTAGCATCGAATCGTCATGACAATATGACTGACATGTCACAACAGCTACCAATCAATAGTAAAAAAGCTCAAGCTTTACGACCGAAACACATAAAGACCATAATGTATAAATGTTCAGAAATAATCAACAAGTGACGAACAACTTTCGCGAAAGTTCCGAATCCCCAGATTATTCATGTGACGTATTCATCGCAATAAGCGAATACCGCGCCACTTGTATCGATATCGATTTCCGAATCTAAAACTGGACTTCTATTGAATATATAATTTGTTTTATATAATATATAAATAATATGAGCAATCCGAATTTTATTACAGTGACTGCACATAGCGGGCTAGGCAGAGGAAACCTAACACTATGTTAAACATTGTTTCCCCACTTTTCAAGGTATTGCAAGTGGAGTGGCAGAACTCAACGCCGCGCTTTGGCTTGGTATCAGAGTTTCAGTAAGTAAGTATTATTAATTTACTTTAAAGTATTATAATGCTTACATTAAATACCTATAAGTATATAGTATATTCCCGATAATTTTCTAAAAAAAAAACCAACATAGTGTTTACTTACAATATATCTACGTGTTCCTGGAAAGAGTGGAACTTAATAATAATACAATCAATATATCACAAAGTGATTTCTTTTTATTTAATAGTACAAGCGGCCTTAAATTCGCTATCTCTTCCACGCAGCTATTATACCTTATGGATATAACAGAGCAAAAATGGAAGGGAGGTACTATCTAAAGATATTGTAGGCATTGTAAATCATTGAATATTGTGCTCGAAATACGTGGTATACCATATACCAAGTAATTTGAACTATGTCTATATATATCTACTTTGTACTGTCTGGCACCCATTTTTGTCTATGGTCCTCCCATTTTAAAATCAGTATTTTCTGGAAAAAGACATGGAAAATTCTCTAAGTGGAAATTGAACAGTAATTCATTCGCATATTGAGATTGCTATTTCTGTATATTCAAAACCAAAACCTAGTTTTTACATATAAACCACCACAATTCCTGTTTTAAACAACACGTCCGACTCGGGGTTAGGACGAGACCGATCGAGTAGCAACCGCAGGCGCTCCTGCACAAAATCTTCTAACATTTGTAAAATAAAATTCTGGAAATATGTGTGTGTGTGAGTGAATGTGAAACGTGAGTTAATTGAGAAAGTTCGAGAAATTTCAGGAATAATTATGTATGTATGTATTAATTAAAATAAATGTCTGTAAAATTACGCCTTACAATTTGCTTTATTCCAGGAAATTATTCTTTTAATAATTTCTCCGCTTAGGTAAGAGTAAATTTTGGTGTTGAGTTCTCCCAATAGTCTTGATATACATTTATTTTCCACATAACCAGATTCTATACAGAAAATGCTGTTTAGGATTAAGCACGCTTGTGTATGTGTCTTTTTTTTTTTAGCTACACGTTTTATCCCTCACATGGCAAGGTAGGCAGAGGGAACTGCAGGAACCACATGAACCTAGTGTTAAGACACTCCGTTACTTAGTCCCTGCTTACTCCGTCCCCACTTTCCTTGTGTATGTGTATTTTATATAAAACTAAATATTAGGTCTCCGTCAGTTTGTGTCTGCCTTGCTAGATGCTATATTCTAATGAGCTATAGGGTGAAAAAAGCGATAAAATCCCTTGATAATCTTCAACGCAATTTATAACACATGTGTTATTTTATTATCAATTCATTATTGAATAAGTTATTATTAAAGTGTGTGTAGTGTTTTTACATACTAATAAGCAAAATGCCAGCTTTAAGTTTCATACAGGATTACGTGACACGGTAGGCAAATAGGAACCGAGTGTTGAAACTTGATTCGAGTGAATCGTTACGGTCATACGAATTGAATTAACCAGAATCATCATGCCAGTATTCCACCAACGAACTTAAACAAACGAAGCGAGCTTTTGAAAGTGTGCGAATAAGGATGGAAAGAGCTTTTGATTCAGACCGCATATTGACAGCACAATGGCGGCTTCCTAATTAGAAAGCACAATAAACAAGCTAATGTTGAACTTTGGCACAGGGGATGTCTCCGGCTGAAACAGTAGTCATTAGTTTTTAAGTAATTACTATCTCAGATGATGGAAGCAATGATTAATTTACGTATTTTAGTTACTTGAAGCTAGGTTTCATTTGTGTTTATTTGTAGTTACAATTTAAGTTATTTATTTATGTATAATTATCTTCTCCTACATTTGGTAGCATGACTTACCAACTTCACGTAGTATTAAAAAACATATTTTAAGCAATAATTGTTCATTGATTTATTTTAATATTTCCATAAATTGTTATTTTATAATTCCACTATTAGAAGACAATTTAAAATGCTTCTTTTTGTAAGTTTTCAGAACACTGAATTGTTGCTTTTTAAGGGATATGGTTTATACGTGTGGACAACAGAGGCGCTACTCACATTTTGGATATTGGGGTCGACAGATATTTTAATAGATACGCGAAAGGCAGTTTACAGTTAAAATAAAAATACATTACAGATATACACTTCTAATAGTATTTAACTTTTAAAAACTTCACCTAGTAACTTCACAGCCCAGTGTTTTGTTATTTTCCACAGGGTAGCAGAGAACTGGATAAAAAATGTTACTGACAATATTCTAAATAAAATAACAAACGCAACGTTGTTAGAGCCATTAGTGATGTCAGAAGCACAATACCTGTCGGTAGAATACAATCAATTTTCATGTGTTTCCTTGCATTTATCAGACATATATTTTTTTAAATGTATATCCATACATACATATACTTTTCGATTTCGTCACTGTATAGGTAAAGCAATGTAAATGTTGTGTAAACGATAACATACAGTTTTATCTTTCTATAGTCAAAGGCTTATACTGTAAATATAAATCGTAGTAAATATAGTGAAATTCAATATACAAGAACTGTTTTAAATATAAAAGAAAATAGCTTACAATAGAGATACAAAATAAAGAAGTAAGAAGGATATTGTTCTTATCTTCACAAAGCAAGACGGTGGAGGATAAATCAAAGAGGTTTGCGACCTACAGCGACCGACCAGCTCTGTTTGTGCTGAGGCGACACATGGACAGACACGATCTTATATAGAACAATATTTGCTGAGCCACTGTGCTGGATGTTACGTTTGTGTTAGTTGTACAAATGTAAACTTTGCCTTATATAATTCGTTATTTTTAATTGTAAGTTTTATAGCGTCGTAACGAGAGTAGTTTAGTTAGACTTTATTCCAAGTTTTAGTTAAAATTCGAGCAATTCCTTTTCGTGAAACATCGCCAAGGCGAAATCATAGTCCACTCCATAGTCCATAAACACTTTATTTGAAAATTAAAGATCTGGTACATTACATTGTTAGATCTAAGTGATCAAGAAAAGCCTTAATTCAAACGACTGATCTCTTTCGACGTGTCTGTCCGCTATTTACTAGGATTATATTGAAAGTGATCGCAGTAAATGGTTTGTCTCTAGTATTTACTTGGAATTATTTATTTTTAATCCTCTACCTATGTAGGATTACTCTTGATTTGTTCTATAAGGAGGATAATTTTCTGCACTATTATTGTACTTCGCTTAAAAAAATTATCATATATATTATGTATATGTTGTCAGTTAGGCATTTATTTTCTATTCTTTCTCGTTTGTTATTGTGTTTTTATATCTATTAATTATCCACTTCCACTGCTTAGCTAAAAGAGATTTAGAATAGAAATAAGCTTGCTACTTATTAATTTACTTAAATTACATTCTATCTTCAGTAAGGAATATTAAAAACCATTCTTACATTTATTTGTAGAACTTTTAAATATTAAAGAATATTTGTTTTAATTGGTAAACAATTTTTAAAGTACAAATAAGTGTAAATTTCAAACGTCGAAATTACTTTCCATAATGAAAAACCCGATCCCGTGTAAATTTCAAATGTTCTATACATAGGAAACTTATAATATATTATTGTTAATGTAACATTCACTCCATTGCCTCAGCCAGGATTACTAGCTGTAGTAATGGGATCAATAAGAAGAGTATGAATATGATGTATGTTGTGAACAATGGTGGAGAGTTGGACTGAACGCAGCGTTGTTGAGTTTGAATCCTATGTGCCATTTTCAGTATTTTTGTATAGCAGACTTAATTTGGTTCCCCAATATCTGACCAATTTGGGAACTACGTTTTGAGTGGCAATACTAATTGTTGCAATTTTTTAATACGCTTTTGTTAGTTTCACTTGTATCTGAGTAACTCTCCTTGGACTGAGAAACCGTGGCTTTTATAAGTTGTCAGTACGAGTATACGCCACACTGTATGTGTCACGCTAACCGAATGGTCTGAGGTGCGGGTTTGCAACGAATTTTTGCAGTGACTTTACATGCTGTAGTCGTGGGTTCGAATCCCGTCCGTACCAGTGAAAATAGTTTTTTATTCTATTTCTTAGTCTATTTTTTATTTGATTTTTATTCTGTTTTTATTTATTTTATAATATATTATGTTTTATTTCAATAATTTTTGAAAAATCAATAATTTTGTTAAATGAAACACCACACCACCACACATACTACATTGAATTAAAAAATAAAAAATAAATATAGCTTAAAAAAACTAAAAGACACGCTTTTTAAGTATACCAAACTAAAAAGTAAACAATAATACTAATATTAATTAAAATGTGGCGCTTTGTGCCATGTTTACCTATTAAGTTGGTCATTCCTTTTTCCCCACCCTTTATACACAATCTCTTTAAATATGCACAATATAGTTTCAGTTGCTTAATTTACGATAAATATGGCACAAAGCGCGCCACGCTTTTTCACGATAATATTAGCATTTTTCGATCATTACTGTTTTTAACTTGTTTTAAGAATTATTGTTTACTTTTTAGTTTGGTATACTTAAAAAGCGTGTTTTCTAGTTTTGTAAACTATATTTATATTTTGTTAACAGAGTGAAGAAAATAAAGTGGAAATCGAACCCATAAGCTGTCTTGTTTACAGGCAGGCGCTGTACTGCTGCGCTACGATGGTCCTTTATATCTATTAATCTTAGCTAAACAAGTTTTGATCTAATTTCGCTCTATCATTAAGAAGACTATGTACCAAATTTTTTTATATTGTGTTACAATATTTATCGCCCGATTATATTAATGTTCCCTCTGAGCATATACACAAGACCACACAAAATATACGACGGTCTTACAATGGAAATGCGTATAAATTGTGGCTTCGGAAATATTTCATTGCTATACAAAAATAATTTTTTTTTAAATTAAACCGTAGTCAGTTCTCTCTGACTACCCCGCTAGGGATAGAGCGTGAAGATATGTATGTATGTATGTAAATTAAACCGTAACCTAACTCCTCTACCACGTACATGCTGACTACTCTTGAATGGTACGTACCCTCTAGTAGGCTCTGCAGCTCAACGCGCGTAATAGATAATTTATGTGACAAGTGAAAAACTAAGTATTTTGATACACATCATCTGCCAAATTCACGGAAACCAGTAGTAAAAAAAATAGTCTAAGGCTATCTGACATGCCATAAGTATATTTATATCATTTCTATATAATTAACTCTGTTATAAGATATTTATTATATTTCAGGGACAAGCACTTTGTGAGTGTCAATTTTACTTAATCCCGGGGAGTGGAAGCAGGTACGAGTGATTTGCTTAATCACGTTATAAAGATGAATTTGCACGCAGACGCCTTTGCACGGCGTAATTTATTTATAATACAAATTATATTTACGTTTGAAAATGGGGTAGAAAATGGGGTTATCGGTTTAAGTTAAACAATAAATACACAGAATCCATTCTTGCTTTTGCGGACGATCTCGCGATACTTACTAGGAATCCAAAGCAATGTCAGCTGCTATTGGATGAAGTGGAAGAATTTTGTGCGTGGACGAAGGGAATGAGGACAAAACCTAGTAAGTGTCACTGCTTATGTCTGGGTAGACGAAACACTAAATATACCTCATACGATCCGGGACTTAAAATAGATGGTAAAAGCATTTCTATAGTTTCCGAAGCGGCACCTTTTAAATTTCTCGGCAAGAAAATAGATTATAAAGGCCGTACTCCATCTTTAGATGTACTAGTCGACAGCTTTTTGACAGATCTTGAAAAGGTAGAACATCAACCTATAAGTAATGTCAAAAAAGTTTGGATATACGACAATTTTCTAACATCACGTCTGAATTGGCCTTTCCTCGTATATGATTTTAATAAAACCCTCTTGGCTAAGTTAGATGCAAGCGTCATAAAGATACTGAAGTTTTGGCTTGGGCTAGCGCATTCGGCAGACACCTCAACCTTATTTAGGGAAAAAAATAACTTTGGGTTGAGATTAAAGAAACCATCGGAGCTCTATAAACATCTAAGAGTTGCCAAAACACATATTCTGGGAAAATCACGAGATGAGATTGTTACCTCACTTCCAAAAGACAGAAGTGTCCCAGAGCTCGAGTCAAGACTTAAGTTCCATAAACAATTTATGATAGGAGCACAATCAAGTAAAGTAGGGTTAGGATCAAAGAGGAAAGTTCAAGATATGGACATAATAAAATCTTTTATACGGCAAGACGAGAATGATAGGTATAAGATGCACGCAATGGGGTTAGAAATGCAAAACGAGTGGCTAACTCTGGGAGAATTTTGTATCCCTTTAGCTTTAAAATGGCGCACCCTAATTCATGACTGGTCTCCAGCACTATTAAAATTCTACCTGAATGCGTTCCAAATGACTCTTCCAGATCAAAGTAATTTAGTGAGATGGGGTAAAGCTACCGATAAATCTTGCTACATCTGTAAAGAGGCAGTGGGGACAGCTAAACATATGCTGGTGGGGTGTAGGGTACTCCTGGAAAGTGGTCAATACTCGCGGCGCCATGACAAGGTACTAGAAATTATACGTGAAGCCGTTAGTCTTTCAGTAGCAAGAGCACAGAGAAACATTACAACCAGCAAACGTTCAACAGAGTTTGTGAAAGAAGGTTCTGTTAAAAAACACACGCAAAAACCTTTCTCAATATTAGATCCAGCTCCTGATTGGACTCTTTTGATGGACACGTATGAGAAACAGTATAAAATCCCTGAGGACATTGGTGTTTCGTCATCCAGACCTGATATTTTTCTTTATTCTCGAAACCTAAAACGCGTAGTACTGGTAGAACTTACAGTTCCGTGGGAGACTAATATACCTAAAAGTCATAGCTTCAAACTTAATAAATATTTCGAGCTTACTAACGAACTGACCAGGAACAGGTTTAGAGTAAATTCATACGCGGTAGAAGTAGGAGCGAGAGGTATAACAGCGAAATCTCTCTTTAGCTTGCTAAAAGATCTCGGCCTGTCTAGAACTATTACTAATACATTTCTAGAACGTACTTCAAAGGCGGCATTAGCAGAATCTTTTCGAATTTGGTTAGGTAGTGGGAGGAGCTCGGACAGTGAAGGTGAGCGTTAATGCATTTTAAAGGGGCCCCTTTAAACCTACACTTGGGTCGCAAGTCCCAAGCGCTGATCGGAGCTCCTCTTCCTACAACGCGATGGGCCCGGCACCCGCACGGTGAATCCATAGAATGCTAAGCAGTTTCTTCTCATTTAAAATGACAACCCGGAGAGACGGGATGACGCTGGAAAGACAGTTGACTGCTGGAAAGACAGCTGGCAGTTGGGAAGTCATCTGACTGTTGGAAAGACAGCCGCGGGCAATGGCCTAGCAAGGAAAGCCCAGGAAATCCTAAAAGCTAAAAGTCCAAAAAAGAAAAATACCCCTGGGACAGTCCGAGAGGGGGGGCGGAAGATCTGTCCACCGGTTGGAACAAACAACGAAAGCGGCGCGAATACGGACTTGAAATGCCCCACGTGCGGGAAAAATTACAAGAGAAGAGCCTGGTATATTAAACATCTTAAAACACATGATGGTGTTGAAGCACGGCTATCGTCGGTAAGCTCTTCGACTATCACTGCGGATAGAGTTGACCCTCATATGTCCCATGGTGAGCCATTGAGTGAAAAATATCAGGAGTCCATTTCCACCCGGACATGTCTTAGCATTCCCAATTTAAAGCAATCGACATGGAAAGTACACGACGAACGATTAGCGGTCCTGTTAGAGCATCCGGGCTCGAAGCAGGAGTTAGACATGCAAGTAGAGACTTTCCAAAAAACTATTTATGACTATTTCAACGAAATATATCCACCTTCAAATCATTACGCTCGTAAAAACAAAGAAAACGCGTTGAAGTCGAAAATGAGGAGGAAAAAAAGAGAGCTAAAAAAGAATCTTCGTGCGGCCAAAGCTCTAGGCGATAATTATCTTAGTCACCAATTGTCTAGGGCGCTACGGTCAACCTTGAAATTAATTCAGGGTATATCGATACAGATCGCAGAACGTCATACAAATTTTGATCGGGCAAAACACGAGGTTGCTTTCGATAAAAATCCTTTTGAGTACTCTAAAAACATTTTTAAGGAAGATAGAGGTAAGCTTCTCTTGACCGATGAGGCAACTTATGAACATTATAAAATCACGTACGAAGTGCCTAATATAGAAAGGCTATATATGGAGCCAAACAACCAACGACCTGAGATTCCTCACGTTGACTTTCAAGTTGACCCACCAACTTTAGAGGAAATAAATAATCAAATCAAAAAGAAACCATCTAAATCAGCTCCAGGTCCTGATGGTATCCCCTATATAGTTTACAAAAAATGTTCATCTGTTCGTAAACACCTCCACAACTTATATGGTAAAATCTGGTCAAGAAAGCAAATACCTACGTAATTTGGAGAAGCGATATTTGTCCTCATTCCCAAAAAAGACCGGGTAACAGATCCAAAGGATACTAGGCCGATTGCTCTTACGAATACTTTGTCTAAAATCTTTTTCTCAATATTTCAAACGAAAATGACCCATTTTATGATTAGCAATAGGTACTTCAGGCCGAACTACCAGAAAGGGTTCCTACCTGGAATTTCTGGATGCCTGGAGCATAATACTTTGTTAACCGAAAGCTTAAAAGACGCCAGAAAGTGTGAGAGGCAAATTACGGTATGTTGGATAGATTTAGAAAACGCGTTCGGATCAGTACAACACGATCTATTGATGTTTGCTTTAAAATGGTACAACTTTCCTACAATAGTAAGCAACATAATCGCGTCATACTATTCAAAATTAAAATTCGTTATAACCTCAAAAAACGGTAATTCAAAACCTTTAAGCTATAGAGTAGGTCTTTTCCAGGGTTGTTGTTTATCCCCAATAATATTTAATATCGTCATAAATATTTTAATAGATAATTTAATTAAACATGAGAGAAAATGGGGTTATCGGTTTAAGTTAAACAATAAATACACAGAATCCATTCTTGCTTTTGCGGACGATCTCGCGATACTTACTAGGAATCCAAAGCAATGTCAGCTGCTATTGGATGAAGTGGAAGAATTTTGTGCGTGGACGAAGGGAATGAGGACAAAACCTAGTAAGTGTCACTGCTTATGTCTGGGTAGACGAAACACTAAATATACCTCATACGATCCGGGACTTAAAATAGATGGTAAAAGCATTTCTATAGTTTCCGAAGCGGCACCTTTTAAATTTCTCGGCAAGAAAATAGATTATAAAGGCCGTACTCCATCTTTAGATGTACTAGTCGACAGCTTTTTGACAGATCTTGAAAAGGTAGAACATCAACCTATAAGTAATGTCAAAAAAGTTTGGATATACGACAATTTTCTAACATCACGTCTGAATTGGCCTTTCCTCGTATATGATTTTAATAAAACCCTCTTGGCTAAGTTAGATGCAAGCGTCATAAAGATACTGAAGTTTTGGCTTGGGCTAGCGCATTCGGCAGACACCTCAACCTTATTTAGGGAAAAAAATAACTTTGGGTTGAGATTAAAGAAACCATCGGAGCTCTATAAACATCTAAGAGTTGCCAAAACACATATTCTGGGAAAATCACGAGATGAGATTGTTACCTCACTTCCAAAAGACAGAAGTGTCCCAGAGCTCGAGTCAAGACTTAAGTTCCATAAACAATTTATGATAGGAGCACAATCAAGTAAAGTAGGGTTAGGATCAAAGAGGAAAGTTCAAGATATGGACATAATAAAATCTTTTATACGGCAAGACGAGAATGATAGGTATAAGATGCACGCAATGGGGTTAGAAATGCAAAACGAGTGGCTAACTCTGGGAGAATTTTGTATCCCTTTAGCTTTAAAATGGCGCACCCTAATTCATGACTGGTCTCCAGCACTATTAAAATGCTACCTGAATGCGTTCCAAATGACTCTTCCAGATCAAAGTAATTTAGTGAGATGGTGTAAGGTTACCGATAAATCTTGCTTCATCTGTAAAGGGGCAGTGGGGACAGCTAAAAATATGCTGGTGGAGTGTACGGTACTCTTGGAATGTGGTTGAAACTCGCGGTACCATGACAAGGTACTAGAAATCATACGTGAAGCCGTTAGTCTTTCAGTAGCAAGAGCACAGAGAAACATTACAACCAGCAAACGTTTAATAGAGTTTGTGAAAGAAGGTTCTGTTAAAAAACACACGCAAAAACCTTCCTCAATATTAGATCCAGCTCCTGATTGGACTCTTTTGATGGACACCTCTGAGAAATTGTATAAAATCCCTGAGAACATTGGTGTTTCGTCATCCAGACCGGATATTTTTCTTTATTCTAGAAACCTAAAACGCGTAGTACTGGTAGAACTTACAGTTCCGTGGGAGACAAATATCCCTAAAACTCATAAGTTCAAACTTAATAAATATTTCGACCTTACTAACGAACTGACCAAGAGCAGGTTTAGAGTAAATTCATACGCGGTGGAAGTAGGAGCGAGAGGTATAACAGCGAAATCTCTCTATAGCTTGCTAATAGATCTCGGCCTGTCTATTACTAATACTAATACATTTCTAGAACGTACTTCAAAGGCGGCATTAGCAGAATCTTTTCGAATTTGGTTAGGTAGTGGGAGGAGCTCGGACAGTGAAGGTGAGCGTTAATGCATTTTAAAGGGGCCCCTTTAAACCTACACTTGGGTCGCAAGTCCCAAGCGCTGATCGGAGCTCCTCTTCCTACAACGCGATGGGCCCGGCACCCGCACGGTGAATCCATGGAATGCTAAGCAGTTTCTTCTCTCTCATCAAGTGAAGAAATAGTAAATTGCATTTAAAATAAGTTAGAATAATAATTCATAAATAAATGTATATTTAATTTACTAATGTTTTCGAGTAATGGGATAAGTTTAAATAAGTAGCGTTTAAAAATATAAAAATAGATGAGAACGTTTCTAAACACGCTTAAATTGTCATAAGTACTTATAAAATCATGAATGTCCAACTTTATAATTTAATAATTAACACAAAATATCTTATAATTCGCTTTAAATCCTCGTCATCGAAAACTTCACACAGTACGTGGATCTATCTTTTTCATTTATAAGTATTGCAGTGATGTTCTTTACCGAACCCACAAACTGTCGCGTTTACTGGCAGACACTCCGCCTCTACGCCACGACGGTCCTTATTTTTATTGTAATAATATGTGATATATAAGACTTTACTTTCCGCCATTTTCAAGGTATGTTGAGTGGCGGAACTCAACGCTGCGCTTTACCTACTTTGCATAGATAAAATAGAAATAGAAAAATCAATCTTCGCCGAGTTGGAACCGAAATTACTAGCTCAGGGACGGAGAAAACAGGCACAAAGCAACGGAGTGTCTTTACACTAGATTCCTATGGTTCCTGCAGTTCTCTCTGCCTTCCTTGTCATGTGCGGGATAAAGCGTGAAGAGATAAAAAAATTGAAAAAATTAAAAAGTAATAAAATTCTATCAACCAGCCTATGAGATCAAAATAACAAACAGTGTTTTTGTTGACATCTTAATCCTAAATCACAAAGATTTGAATTAAATTCTATTTAAGTCGTTTTAGCATATTTGATGCAATTTACACCTTACTTGTAAACAGCGCTTCATCATGTAAAACTTTTTGTTATATTTTACTTCATTACGAAAATTATTCGTACATTTTGTAAATGAATAGTTTTCTTGAATTTAATAATACAAAGTTATTAGTTAGTTTAGTGTCGACTGAAAGCAATGGTTAAGTGATTGGTAAAGTGACACCTCACTCTACACTACGCGCTTAACAAATTGGGGTTCAAAATACCTTAACGTACGTGGAAAACATGTACACCTAAAAGAATAAAATATTTAATAATTAATATTTTTGCAGTTCAGTTTAGCTTTCTACACGCTTGTCTTCTAATATATCAACGTATACTGTATGTGCTTATTAGGTGTGGGACCTATTTCGACTGAATATACTTTAAAATAAGTATAACATAGAATGAAATACATAATGAGGACCTTCGTGGCGCAGAGGCGCAACGTCTGCCCGTAACGCGACGGTTACTGGGTTCGATCCCCAGTCGGAGAAGATGGATTTTTCTATTTCCATTTGCTTCGCTCTGGCAAACTAGGCAAAGCGCGGCGTTGGGTTCGCCACTCAACACGCAATTCCTCGAAAAGGGCGGAAAGCGGAGACGGAGAAATCAGGGACTAAGCAACGGGGTGTCTTAACATTAGGTTCCCACGGTCCCTGCAGTTGCCTCTGACTACCCTGCCATTTTACCCTGTCATTTTAAAACATAAAACGAATCAAAAGCAAGTTTTTCATTTTTTCTTCAACTTATTCTTTAAAAAATAAATCTACAAAAAGAAACTTTTTAATATGTTTTCATAACAGGTATTCCATAAATCGTTATTGTCTGGATTGTTCCTCACATCAACGATGTTCAACATACATGTGCATTCAGACCAAAAGTCAATCTACGGAGGTAAAATAAGAGGGCAAAATGAGAATGTATTATTCAGCTGGTTATAAATAGGTATCTTTCGATTACTACTTTAATAACTCGCTTTACAGCACATTGTAAGATTACGTTATTGTTGTATTTACTTTAAACTGCTGATGCGAAAAATCGTATTTCAGAACTTAAGAGTTCGGTAAGAATCGGCTAAGAAATATTTTTGCATATATTTTTATTTCAATATTTGTTGGTTGTTTCATTTCAATATTTAATTATAGTTTGTGCATTTTGGAGCGGTGGGGGACAACGTTTGATAGTCAAAGTGAAGTGTGGGTTCAAACTAAATATTTCGTATTCAAGTAATGTTTATCTTTTTGTGCTTCTATCTCAGTCGAACATCTTCAAGTGATTTAGCTTTTACTTTATTCTGTGTGATATGCTGTACGTAAATGGAGTGTGAGATACAAAAAAAATATTTTGGAAAAATTTATACGATATTTGATGTAACAATGTATTTATGAAATTGAATTAATTAAGTACTGATTCCGTATAGAACTGTAGGGCATCATTAAAGTTACATGGCTGCGCTGTGGGCAGACCGCAGCCGTGACGCCATCCTGGACGGGAGGTGACAGGGCGGAAAGGGACGGTCACGCTGGTGCGATGTTATGCCGTATGATGTCGAGTTACTGTTCAATGTAAACTTTACTAGCTTGTAATGTTCCCTATAATTATTAAAAAATTATTGTTAAAAATATTTTTCCTTTAGAAACTGGGAATTTGGAATCTGTTAAATTCATCAGGTCATCGGCCGAATACGGATAGCGTCCGGACATCAATATACCACTAAACCTAAAAAACAAAGAACCAGTATTATGTATTTTTTGTAATATATTTGCCCACTAATACTATCGATATTACTTCCACCTACTATCCTGTCCGTTCAGTCCGCAATAATTAGTCGCGTCATATCTCGTGTTCGGTCTTGATTATGCAAAAGCTACATGCATGATGCTCTATTGAGTTCATTTAGACAGCCTTGAAAGGGCCTATATACCCTATATAATTATGACATTATATTTATAAATATGTAGTAAAAGCTGAAGATGTGACGGTCGTTCTTTATTCTTGCACAAAAAAACTATATTACCTTAACTGTAAATCTAATAATATGTAAAGTCATTATTAATATTTACTATGAGTCTTAATTATTCTCTATTATATCAGTACAATAATTGGCAATAGGTACACTAATTATGTTTTGGTAATCAACATAAAAAAAGATGAATCTTTGTTTCTGATTTGGAAATTAATTTATATTTGTATGCCCTACATACAAAACTCTTTTATTAATATTATATTAAAAAAGGAGATACAAAAACCTTTAAAGTTTCAAGGGGTGATTGATTTTCTTTACAGACAAGTTTGATAATTGATACTCACGTAGATTAGACTAAACAATCGCTTCTTAGAAGTTCAGAATTAAAAGTAAATACCGTCTGTGTGTAATAGAGTATTCAATATAAGCAGTCGAATACTATTGAGTTGCATTTCGATATATTAGTAGCGGCCTCCCGGTACTTTGGTTAAGTACACTTTACAATACTTGCCAATAACCCATACAGTTACTATTATTTTGATAAAAAGAACCTAAATAATTCATTTAAACTCGCCCAGTAGTTCCGAAAAAATTTATCAACAAATAGAAAGTGAAACAGGTGAAAATCAAAATATCTATACATATCCTAAAATTATTACTTAACGAGTATATTAGAAAAATAAACGTTTTGTTACTCGTTTGTCTTCTTTCCACCTAAAAAATATTAATAAAAATAATTATTTCGCATTAGAACGTGCACTGTCCCATAATACCGTATGCGCCACCGCTCTAATTTATTAGTATTTAATTTCCAACAGCCTTACAGCTCGAGTGACTTAGCTTATAAGGCAATCGATTAGGATCGCCTTTAAAAATATACATTTTAAAAACTTATTGCCCTCCACATTCCTAGTTTTTTAAGATATGGTTTTTGTAGGGAAATTTATTCCGAGCACGTAAAGGGCCTCGAAGTAGCTTAAAATAAACTGATAAAATGGAGAAGCGGGCGATGAAAAGCTTTTTTTGTTTGAGTCGAGCTTTCGAATTAATTTTTTCAGAATAATATTCTATTGGGTGAGATCGTTTTAATTGAATTTCTTGATACAATGTTTTCCTTAATGGTGTATCAGTGATAATAGAGTTAAAATTACCAATTACATATCGACTAAGCTGTTCGTCTCTTACTTTCAACACTGTCTCTACATATTTCAGTTCTATCTTACTAAGCGTGATAGTAGACAAATTAAATTTCACTCAGAGTAAAATCCAATTTCACTCAAAGAAATATATCTATTCAAGAAAAGTTAGTTGCTTTAGTTTTTTATTGTATTTGCTAGTAAAATATATTTATATATAGAGATATACATATAGACGCTTGTTTATTATAGGTTTTTTCTTGTCATAGGTATTTTAACATAATATATTTATATTCCTTTTGCAATTAGTAAATAATAATTCTAATTTATATGTCAAAGTAGCCTTTAATAAAAAGATACACGCTGTATATTCATACATGCTGTTATATACTGTTCACCGATTTAGGCATAGTATATTGTTATCATACTACAACAAAAATATTTTAACCTTTATATCAAAAATCATAATACAGTATAAAAGCAGGTTTATGTGGAAAATTGATATCATGAACTACATTGATTTTGACAATTTCATTATACTTTGTATTGGCGAGTAAGCTCTCGAAAACGCTTATTTCCAATATCACGTTAGAAATGTTTTATACTCTTGCAATTGTCCAGCTCTATATGTGTTCACGAATTATATTTTATTAAAACGTCTCTTTAATAGTGTTATATTATTGAAAAAAATACACGATTACTACAAAACTACACGATAGTAACAGACAATTTCACAAATGACGTATAAATATTTTTGTGATTTTTAAAGTGTTAATCCACACTGAATAGAAGAAATACTTAAAGAAAACATATACAAATTTGAACGCAGCGGGACTCAAACCTGCGAAAATGGTTCGCAAGAGGGCGCGGGTTCGAGTCCTGCTGCGTTCAAAATTTTTATATCTTTTCTTTAAGTAATTACGTGTAAAGTTTCAAGTAGTAAGCTAATGCTGTCTACCATATAAAGGCTTATACAGATCTTACTGCTAGATATTTCTATTTGAGATTATCTGATTCTAATATTTAGAAAATATTTTTAATCTGGTACTTTATCAGTAAGTTGTCACACAGTAGGTGATAAAAAAGTAAGATGATGATATAACAGGAGTTTGTGGGTACCCATTTTTAAAATGGGGTAATAATTTAATAGGAGATTTACTGGAGTAAATCTCCACTACACTTTTAAAAGTGTTTGGAGCTGACGAGCCCTAAAAATATTTCGAAGTTTTGAGAGGCTCTGTGCTTTTGAATAACCTTTACCTAAGCCTAAACGGCTTTACCTATTATTTAATTTGAACTTGCTACTATTACTTTCAGTTACGACGACAACTCCACAACAGACACTGTAAGCTTGTTTGTAGAGATGTAATTTCCAAAGCAGAAAGCAGCCTTATCTTTATAATGTATGATAGCAGACGGAACTCTACTGTTAGCGAAACTGTGACTCTAACTGTACTTTGTTAACTTTTCAGTGTCTTGGATTTAGATATATGTGTATGTTTTATCTATACTAAATATAATACATATGAGTCGATTTCTAGTCATGTGATGATTCTTTGAATGTATTTGTTGTTGCTTGAGTGAGAATAGCAAAGCCAAAAAAATGTCGAAAATTTTAAAAAGCAATTGCTCTGTTGGAAAATAATAGAAGACATTTATAAAGAGCAATAAACGCTGGGGAGCGGGGTAATGTGATAATAACTATGTAATTTTGTAATTATTTGAAGCAAAGCATTTAAAATTAACTTTAATAGAAAATAAGATCATTTTATTAACTTCGTCGAATCAAGCTGAAATTGTACAAAAAATGTTCCAAATGCTTATTATAATATATTAAACGGTTATCCTCTTTTCAGCGGCACTAACTTTAGAGATTTTTTGTTTTTATTATATCAAGTGTCCTGTTAAGTGTAAAAAGTTTCTGCATTATAATATTTCAGAGACAAAAGCCACCATTGCATTGTGCAGTCGGGACGGCTTTAAATGTAACTTTTAGAATATTCATAATTACTCTAAACTGAGACAGTGAGAATAGTTCTTGTTTGAATGTGTAATTATATACTTAGCCGACGTTAGCGATGCTTTGGATTATCATTTGGGTACATTTTTGTAGCTTTAGTTTTTGGCAGAGGGAACCTAATGTTAGTTCGTACCATTTTCCGCTTTTCGAGGCATTGCGTGATGAGTGCCGGAACTACACGATGCAGTTTGCCATATTGCCGGGGCGAAGAATGTTAAATACAATTAAATTTACTTTAATATTCTTAAATATAATTCACTCGCTCTGAGTGGAAATTTTTTAACGTACATGTTACGTATCAGACTATAGACGTTAAAGTCACTTAAACATTGTTCTGTTCTGTTCTGTTCTACGGTAATAGCGTTTCAAGCGTGCCAGTTGAGCACAATTCACTCCGCCAATGTCACGTTGTATGGAGATTATACGAAGGAGAATGTACGGTGAAAAATAAAGAAATACTTTACACAGTAATAGAATGCATGTAAAACTTAAACACAATATTTAAACTGTGATGAAATTTATTTGCCATTCAACTTAAATATTGACCTGATTGAGAATATCTTATGTGGGGGACGGAACGCAACGGATCAAGATCAATCTGTCTACGCTGCTATGATTGAGTTTAAGCGTAAAGTCATAACTGGTTACATATACTTCAAGTATGTATGTGATGCACGTAATCATTTCGCACAATCTTCATTTTATCCGATTTAGCGTCAACTAACCGTGTATTTATGTAATATAGGTTGGTTATTCTACAGCTATTTAAATATATATATGTTTACTGAACCCCTCATATATTGTAATTGGAACACCGTAAGATCCCATACAGACACAACTATTGTAATCTATTCAATATATGTATTACATCTGAATGACTCTTGTACATTGTTATCTACTATTGTAAGGGACTCAAGTATAAATATACAATTTGTAAGTTATAATATAAAGAAAGTTTATGAACGTGAAGCAAATTATTATTCAAAAACTTATTGTATTTACAAACTTTGATTAGCTTTCAACAACATTGATTGCGTACATCACTAGTAGTAAAATATTAAAATTAACGTCTAAGAAGACAAGTCAGATTACTTGAAGCTTTGAATTAAATTACTTATTTTAAGTTTCTGTATCAATAGTTGAGGTATTACCTATAGAGAAATTTGATATTCATATATTTCTCTATGGAAATCCCTGAAACGTGGGCGGTTTGCCTTAAAGTCCGACGCATAATGGATGCATCTGTCATATAGTGTTGGTAGTGACCATATAGATATATCGACATGGAGACTGTGTCTTGACAATTAACGGATGTACGTAATCGGAGCAAGATGTACTATGTATTCAATTTTCTTTGTTCTGTAATGTCTTATTTCATTTGATTTATTTTGAAGCCAACGTTGGCAATCGAAATCATTTACCCAATGTCTTACGTGAAGAAGTTTCTAGTTAATGTTTCCTTCTTCCAATGTTTTTCTTTTGAATGTATATATATATATATATATATATATATATATATATATATATATATATATATATATATATATATATATATATATATATATATATATATATATATATTTATATATATATATATATATATATATATATATATATATATATATATATATATATATATATATATATATATATATATATATATATATATATATATATATATATATATATATATATATATATATATATATATATATATATATATATATATATATATATATATATATATATATATATATATATATATATATAGATATATATATATATATATATGCGACCAAAATGTATAGTTTTCGACGAAAGCCGACGTATCTAACATCAGTAAGTAATTGTCAATCTGAGCAAAGGTGAACAAAAACTAAGATTTTATTAATATTTAATAACTAAAAATTGAATTATTGAATTGTACTATTATATTAACTATGGATAAAAATAAGCATTAGTCGTTACACATTTCGGGTTTTGAACTTACGCCTGCAGCTTCAAAACCCGAAATGTTACATTTTATATTACCTTTAAATGTTATACCATTTTTTCTCGGTTTTATTCATTTTTCTCATTATTTTTAACGACACCGTCTCAAAGTACATTATATTTTTCGCTTCTCATAAAAGTGGCAAAGTCTAAATTTATCAGAGCCTGGAAATGTAAATAATTAACTATCCCAAGATATACCGTATGTTAAACCACTATTAATTCAAAAAATATTATAACAGTTACTAATTCACATCCTTAATATACTTCGTAAATCGCATAAAAATATCATATTTAAAATCTTAGATTCATTTGGTCATTTTCTTTTAAAAATCACTTCATAGCAGAAAATTTGTTCTATAGAATATCGTACAACATATTCGAGTCATATTTAGATAAATGTAAGCCTGTTCTACTTTATGACTGACAGTTTGATGAGCTTTGGAACTTTTCAGTGTTCTAATTAGTGTCATAATTACTACTAACCTCATATGCAAAGGATTTTGTGCTTATGTTTTAAAATGAAAACTTTTATATTTTATAGTCACACAAAAGTATCTGTTTAAACGTATGTTTTTGTAGTAATGAGGGTTTATTTTTCAGCTTTATTTTATCTTGTATAGAGAAAAATATAGAAATTATTTTGTGAAAATTTCTTTCTCCGATTTCTGAGTAACTAACTACAACGTTATGGAGTTTATAACAGTTAACAGTGAAATGCTGACTCACTGCCTCACAAATGGTCACAGCTTCATAGCTTCATGACTCACGAAACGTAACGTGTTAAGTGGTGAAACTGATCGAGCCGCTTTCCCTTGAGTAGAAATCGAACTCACAAACGTATCATTTACAGTCAGACGATACCTCTGCGTTTCAACTGGCTCTGTCACAGGATTAAATAATTGTAAAAGTCACTTAAAATTTATTACAGGGAAATAATTTATTTCAAATGTTTACTTTACTCTATAATACTTTTAAAACGTTAAATTACTTAATAAATATTCATACACGAGCAGTACCCAGAAAGCTTTTGGAATCGCTTCCATTTGTGCTGACGTAATTAAATCATGAACATAGATACATATTTAGTTGTCTTCAAAGAGAATGCAAATATAATTATACAATGTAACACAAGCGGCGCTACACACTATGACGACGATGTATGTTATATTTTTATTTGTTTTAAACGAGAAAAAGCAAAAATACTATACTATAATAAATAAGCCATGTGTCCTAATAGCTTTGAAGGGTGAAGTCGTTACAGAAGTGCCTGGAATTTGTGAAATTTAGTTAAATACCTTCAGTGTCTGCAACTGTAACAAAAAATATAACCATAAACTTCTCTTCACATTACGTAATCACAGTGGTATCGATTATGACACCCATTGGAATGTAAAATACTCTATATTGCTCTATATGGATAAATTTGAAGCAAGACAACTACTCATTCAAGTCAAGTCTCCACGCACACTAGACTAGCAGGTTTGATATTCTTCACGTAAACGAGACTCTACTATTTGGATAATGTATTCGAATCTCTCCAAGAAAACAATTAATTCAGGCCCAAAGTCTGTATTGTTGTCTGTACTTCAAGACATCCCTGGCCAAAGTTTCCGGAGAATAACTAAAATCCGATGCACTCCCAGCCCAGGCCCAGGGATCTAACTCTTATTATTAACTATATTAACTATATAACTTTGATTAACTCTGTTTTAGTCCCAAAGAGTAGGAAATTCTAGTCATAAAATTACAAAATAGAGACAACACATTGGCTAATACAATATTAAACTCTTAGATCTTGTCATGACGTATTTGAATATGTGAAAACATAAAGCGAACAAGATTAGGTTTTAATTACTTAATTACTTCAAATAATTATAATGTACTCAACGTGCTGTATGTACAATAAACAATGAAGATGATTGGACATTGATAGAGCGGCGGCGTTAGTGTCTCACAAGCACTTGTGACACTAGGGTCGCGAAACCCTCACAAATCATACCATAGCAGTAGCTGCGTAAGTACCTTATTACAGCGTTCACATCTCTATTAAATTCATGTAATTGTTACTCGTTACGTAGACAAAATAGGCTTAAACCCTTTAACATTGAATCACACGCAGAGCACATGTTTCGAGCGTATTCGAACAGAGATTTCACGTAATTGCATTAAATCACATAAGTCACTCAATAATCATACTTCCGGAGCTCCTATTGACAGAACTTCATCCATTATCATTCAAGGTTACCCTCTGTCTACAAAAGATTCCTAAAAATATATTCAATAGTATTACAGTAGAACAGTTAGCCAGGTATTTGAAAATAATAATCTATATATAATTTATATGTACTGAAGTAACATAGCAAATATTTGTAAGACAGCAACGAGTCTATTGTTATGTTTACACTTTGCAAGCTTGTTACGAACGGAAACGATAATCACCTTGCAATATAGTGTAAGTCTAGAGGGACGTCTTGTACTGAATGTTATTTTATAGCATGCTTAATGAAATTTCATCATAAATATTATTTCAATATACTATATATTGAACTATAATTTTGAATATTTTATTAGCTTGGTAAAAGGATAATCAATTAAATATTTGATTTTCATATAACAAAACCCTGCCGAAATCTCAGTCGTACCCCATCGTACTAAGTAGGTCAGTTGCAGGTTTCAAAGGCCCACTATATCGCAATTGTTTTATTTCTCAAACGTTAGATTATATTTAACATACATTTTGTAAATAAGCTAAACAATAGAATTTATACACTCTATTGAAGCTGATCGAAGAGTTGGCGAAAATTCTGGTTTAACCACCACTGGTAGATACACCAAGTTTCTTTGTATTACAACTGTACAGGACGAAAGTAATTAATCAAAATAAACATTTCTCCAAGTCTTTAATATATACAAGCTCATAGGATTCTTGTTTGAAAAGTGTAAGCTTAAAGCTAATTTGAATTAAATGACAAATTTCTTATTTTGGCATTATGACGATATTGCTTAGAGGACCAAATAGATGGGCTCTTTTTTGTAGCTTCATACATTGAAATGAAAACATTAACTCAAGCTATTATTTGTATACATTTTTCGTTTTTATGTTTGTAAAACAAAATATTTTTGTTTTATTTTAGTTTCTCCATTTTACGCCCCTACAATGTTTAAAATAACGAACACGAAAATCTCAATAATAATAGTGGTTTTGTCCAAAATATATTTTTTATTTAAAAGTTATCTCTTGCACAAAATGAACGCATATAGTTAACTCGCTGGTCAGGGACATACCTAATACTGTTGCTAAACGCCCTCATATCACCGAAAACAAAACAAGGCTAGTGAGTGTAGTTTATAAATACCTACATGTACGTATGTGTCACCGTTGTGCTTTCTTATAAAATTTAATATTTCCCTATCCACAGGAAAAACCCTATAATTATTGATTACGAGGGAAACTATACACAATACGCGGCAAAAGTGAAACACAAAACTCCGTACTTTTTGGTCTCATTGACCTGGATGTTGTATTTTTATTTCACCTTTCTACTTCCAGACACTGTGCGGCAATGATAGCCTTCAACATCAACAGATTCAACGACAACGTCAACAGATGGATAGATAGACAAACAACAATGTAACTCTATAAAGGTTGAATTTCTAAGCACAGAATCCAGAATAATCCGAGAAATATCACCAAAAATTGTAATAAATAAACGACCTCTCAAAATGTGAATTCAGAAATCTTTAACATCAAGAACAGCAAATATATCATCGATTTATATGCAATTCATGTTAATTAAGCAACTGGGAGTCCTTTATATATTTATTTTAATATATTCTTAAATAACATGGAGTATATTGGTGAAGTAAAATCATTGTCATTTGGCGCGACAAAGCTATAACACACTATCTAAACCAATTTAGGTACATCAACGAAATTGAAAGGTCCAATTGCACATAGGCATTGTGGTGGAGATCTACTCAAATAGGGCTAGGATACTTTACTGAACCGAACGTGTTATTTAAATTATACATTATATATTAAAAGGAAAAACCAGGTCTGCAGCCTCGTGGTGAAGTAAGTGTCAGTAGGCTAGCCGTTGATACTATAAGTATAAGTTTCTTATATAATTTTACAAAGTACATCTTTAAATTTAATTGATTTCAGCTTCAAGTTGCATCTCGTATACAGTAGAGTAGGCATCAAGAATCTACAATCAATACAAAAGATTCTTAGCTTTTATCCCGATACTAGACGTTGCATGTTGATTTTGCCAAAGTAGGAAAATGAAAATAACTCATGTCCCTCAGTGGAAAAACATCCAACTCTTTTATTATAAATAAGATCAAGAAAGGTATATATATAGGTATTTAGTTTAGTGACCACCCTTATTTCTAGATAGCAAATAGATAAATTATTATTTTTTGGATAAATACACTGTTCACTATATAATAAGTAACGAACAACTAAAAATGGAATACAACTTAACGTAACTCTTTATCACTTTAGGTGTCCACCAATTGCCGCGGTCCTTGCATACCTCACCTCGTTTAGTTTTCCGTGATCATTGTCCATTATCTTCAATACTGTGTTTAAGAAGCTTTGCCTTGAAGCCTTACCTCTTACCTTATTATATATTTTGTTACCATTATTTCATCACTCATTCTCTTGACGAGCCCAAATCATTTGAGCATATCCTTCTTATTACTAACTGTGACATCCTAACTGGTACCTATAATTCTGTGTACGTCTTTGCTGTGGATTTGATCAGCTAAACTGACTTTCTTGCTAATCTTTATTTGATTCTTCTTCAGCAATACCCACGTTTCACTATCATATAACAGCGTCGGTACTAGAACTTCATTATGTATGGCTAATGGAACTCTGGTGCCGACGCTGATATATGGTTCTAATATGCCAAAAAAGCAGCGAAGGTACTGTTCATTCTATTACAGGCATTTCGTATGAATGCGGCATTATCGAGAAATGCAAGAAGTGAAAATATATATATCCGCACTATATAATGTCTATGAACCAATATATTAACTCATATCATTGACTTATATAATCAATATACGTCTATGAATTTAACAACAAATACCTACCGCTAAAATATAACTTTCAATTTACTACTACGAGTACTTGACACAAAATTATACTTGAAAGTGCTGTTTCTCACGACATTTTAAAGGAAATATGAATTTGGACTGTGATTATTATGTAACTTGTATAGAGCGTTTCACAAAATATAGTTATTGTATTAAAATTTTATTGATACTGTACCCGAATGGGTAAAGAGGTGATGATTGTAAGCTCTATCATACTTAATGGAATGAATTATTAACATTTCCACGGTTTGGTAAAACATAAAGCTAATATTTTAATTTGGGTAGAAAAAGGAGAAAGAGCATTTTCAATTGTTGGAAGCTGATTGTCTGTACGTTTGTATTCGCTAATCTCAGAAACAACTCAACCGATTCAAATGCAGTTCTTACCTTTGGATTGTAAACATTCATTCATATATATTTCATCGAAGTGGCTGATTCTTCAAATTACCACAGCAGTAAGGTTTCATTACATTGATATTCTGAAAACTAACATATCGTTTCTCTAATTAAAATATGGTAAGGTTCTTCCAGTAACAAAATCAATTGTAATACAATATACTTAACCAGTATATTATATTAAGCAAAATCCGTTCCGTCTGTAACCGCCCTTACATCGGAGATAATTAATTTGAATGAAATTGCACTACATAAAACAATGATTATATTTCATCCCGAATAATACACACCCGACAACGTCGGCCTCCATTAACCGTGGACGGTGTGAAATGCCATTCACAATTTACATGCAAATTAAAGAGTCGATAACAAAGTAAATTAACGAAAGCTGTTTGGTCAATTATTCTTTAATTGTTAGAGAACTTCCCAAGGGAAATGCGATTATTTTTGTTTACTTATGTTACTATTATTATGACATATTCATCAACAGATAACTGTTAGAAAATTTATTAGAAAAATTAATCTTAACATTTAAAACTAAAAGTAGCTAAAAATACTAATTGTGTCATTTAAAAAAGTTTCGATATTTTTATTCTTTTCATTTTTATTCTGAATGTGGATTAATACTTTGAAAAATCATAAAAAAGAAATGCTAATCGGCCTACGTCAAAATATTTTTATTAAACTGTGACAAATGAAAAAAAAAACATTTTTTTTTGTTTTTTTCTTAATAATAACACTTTGAGGTATTACAAATAACGCTGCTAATGATTTTATCAATAAAACGTGTTTGCAAAACATACTTGCAAAATATTTGTATGATGAATACCAACAACGACCTATGATTAAATTACATTATGAAAAAAATATCTTCTGAATATATTTTTAAGGAAAATATTTTAAAATGTCTTACATTTTAAAAATATTTTAAAATGTCTCAAAGTGTTATTATTAAGAAAAAAATAAAAGAAATGTTTTTTTTTTTTGCATTTGTCACAGTTTAATAAAAATATTTTGACGTAGGCCGATAAGCATTTCTTTTTTATGATTTTTCAAAGTATTAATCCACATTAAGAATAAAAATGTTTAAGAATAAAAAGGTTTATTTCGAAGAACGCATGGCTTAGTGAGCAGAGCGCTTACAGAAATACTGTAGTGTTCAAATTTTGATGTGTTCTTTGAGTCTATATATCTCTTAATTGGCTAACTTTAAGTTACGTATTCGAGTCTGTAGCGATCAACATTGTCATATGTTTCTAAATATTTTACTTTAAAAGCCATAAAATAAACTATAAGTTTATTTTTTGATACCATTCTGATCGTTAATGTAAAGATTAGAAAAAGAGTCTTACATTGGTATATGGTACCACTAAATAGTACTAATTGCACAGATTTTTAACACAAATATATTTTATACTTGTTAGCTGAATGAATGATTAATTATTAAAAAAAATACATATTTAATTGACTAAAATTTAAAATCAGTCGAAAGTTTTTTGTTCTGTTTGCTTGATTGTCAAATATAATAACTCTATTTGTACCTGAAATTTTTTACCATCGTAATTAGTATTCATTACACAACTTCTATAAACTTTTGCCTTCTAAAATAGCAATGAATTTAACAAAGTAACATTTCAAAAGTACACAAAGTTATGTAAAGTTCCTCTAACTAAAGAAAGAACACGATGGACCGACTCAACTAACCCTTCGCCTTGCTAATTTAAACCTGCTAATATTTGAGTTGATGCTTTCGATTATTTCTAACAATGTTTAACAAGTTTTATTGATTTTAAGTGAAATATTTTTGTGTACACAAATGAAGTCATCTGACTGTAAACGAGATGATTTTGAAGTAGACCTTCACTTGGTTCATTAAAATAAAATAAAATAAGTTCAACGCTTTAATGTGGTGACGTCTGGCATTTAGTATTTTGACAAATAGCATGCAGTTAAAAATTATATTTAATATAAATAGTGATTTGTCACTTAATTCTGTAATCTAATCTAAAAATCGAATTCTTCTTAGCCATAGCCTAAAATAACAAATTCCAATATATCCATAAATCGATATTCGAAGCCTTTCGTTGGTCTGCTAGTACTAGATATTATAACTAACGTGCTATTACAAAGTAGAAAAGGGCAAGGTGCGAGTAACAGCGAGAATATTATTCCTTTTTAATGATGATGGGATGAATGGGATGAAGCCTTAACTCGAAAATTAGTATTATAGTGAAGGACCACTTATTCAGTATTCATTAACTACAATTAAAAAATCTTTTTCACCGAGCCTATTGTGGTATGAAACAATATCAGTTTAAAGTTTAAACTTAAATTATGTGAGAATGGCAATTTTGCAAGCACTTAAATAAAGCCTAAGGCCATTATCCGTAATGACTTCACCGCGACTCCTATACAAAACTAAATTGCGTAGTGCTTTTACAATATCATACTATACGTACTTGTATGAGTTGTATCGTTTAAAGTAGACCACTGTACTGGTATAATGCTATATATGTAAAGGCATGCCTTGCACAAATTTCCAAGAAAATGTTTATATGTTATTCTTTTATTGACTTATATAAAATAGGGCACATTCATTTTATTTATTGACAAAAGTCTTTTTGTTTTAAAGGTTAAGAACTTACTATTACTCTGAAAGTTGTCAGGTTGCTGAATTTTTTTCCGTATCCTCCTTTACAGCCAAGCCATATACATATGTAAGTTAAGTGTACAGCTTGTCACGATAGAGCTTGTACTTACGAGTTGGAGAGTAAATATTGGAAACGTACGTATGTGGCACATTAGTACTGTTCAATTTTGGAAGCAGTTTCTTCCAACATAACTTCGTAATGACACAGTGTCCCGGTAGCTAAGATATGTCTTTAATACTCGTAAAAACATATCGTTTAAGCACAAGTGGTACTCGCACATCAATCTGTGCCTATTTTATGATTGTAAGTATTCATACAAAGGAAAGTTTTAAGGAAAATAGTACCTACGTATAAAAATTTAACTTCAATTTGCTGTCGTCTTATATGACAATTATAATGGTAAGTTTATATTAATTCTTCACAATCTGTCCATTTCCAGTCTAGTTTTTTAAGTCTACGTCAATGAAAAAAAACTAGTAAGAACCAACAAAGTTAGGTTTGCGGTTGTATGCATTCATAAACAGTGTGAATGAGTTTTTCATTTTTTTTTTGGGTATATCTATAAACCTCTAATTTTTAGATATCTTTGGTTATACTATAAATTCTAACTCACTGCCTAATTTTAACTCTTGGTTTAATTCTAAATTCAAAGGCAAGTACCCCGGAGGTTTTTAATATAAAACAAAATAAATAAAACATGAATACTACAATTTAAGTTTTTTTATTAATATATTCGTTATGAATGAGAGGTGATTGATTTTAGAATTTAGAGCTTTTATTTTTTAATTACGCTTTATCCCGCACATGGCAGAGTAGGTAGAGGGAACTGTAGGGACCGTGAGAACCTAGTGTTAAGACACACCGTTGCTTAGTCCCTGCTTTCTCCGTCCCCGCTTTCCGCCTTTTTAGAGGCATTGCGTGTTGAGTGGCGGAACTCAACGCCGCGCTTTGTCTAGTTTGCCAGAGCGAAGAAAATGAAAATAGAAAAATCCATCTTCTCCGACTGGGGATCGAACCCAGAAACCGTCGCATTACAGACAGACGTTGCGCGTTATTTTCTAGAGATTATAATCAAATTTAAGCTTGTTTTTTTCTTATTATTTTAATAACAGTGTTAAAATAAATTCTTAAGTCATAGTAAATATTTTAGTTTTTAAATAGCATACGATGAGAACAACGAAGTAGCAAAATATCGTACTGTTCTATATATAAGACTTATTAATACTCGTATGAAACGATTTGAGAAAAATACATTTCAGAACTAGCTAAGTCAGGGAGTTACGTGACAGTATCACAAAAGAGTTGCTCGTACACACGTGATGTTTTAACAGAGGATTGCAGTTCATTGTCACGACAATGGCCGGGAGAAACCCGGTTGTGATAATTGTATAGAGATTTTAAGCTTCGTACAGTTGTTTAATGTAATATGTACATTGATTTGAGTGACATACATAAATTTAGAGGACTCATATATTTTTTAGCTACACACTCTTTTTTATACACAGCATAGGGTTGGAAAGGGTTACCTTTATCGGCGTTACTTGTAATTAGCAGAACTCAATTCTCTTCAAATTGGTATCGAACCCACGATCACTGCAATTACGCCTACAGATTTTTGTTTAATACGTAAATTTATTAAATTTCTGGAAGATCCATATTTTAAAAAATTTAGAATTGTCATAATGCTACATATCTGAAATGTGCTTGAACGGATGACGTACTTTTATTTATATAAATAAAAGACAGCGCTCTAACTGGACAGCTTGAAACGATAGCAACGTATTTCAAAAATAGTCGCATATGTTTGTTGAGTTTTTTTAATAAAGTTCAAAATAAATATTGAATTGGCGACCGGATGTTTTTCATACAACCTTTCACAGACGATCGTTCATTCTAGGTTCAAATTGTAAACAACAGTTGTTATTTAAAAAACGTATACCATTAGAAAGCGAAAACACAGTGCTCTGACTTGCTTATCGTGGGATAAAGCTTAAGCGTGAAGCTTACACATTTATATAATTAAGTTGCTGTACACAAATAGCTGGGTACACAGAGGGAATTTAGTACTAACACACTCTGTTACCTAAGCACCGTCAAATATTGAGACTTCGCTTTGTCTTGGTACTAAACCGACGAAATGAATTAATTAGTTCTCCCTAAGTCATTATCAATCTGTTTCGCCACAAATGTCGTCGACGACATATATCTTATTAGATAGCCAAATTTAGTGTAAGAAACTTTATAAAAGAAGTTTATAAACAGTAACTAAAACTGGCACCTTACCTTTTTTTTTGTCTTCACGCTTTATCCTGCACATGGTAGGGTAGGCAAAGGGAACTACAGGAACCATAGAAACCTTACTCCGTTGCTTAGTCCCTGCTTTCTCCGTCCCCGCTTTCCGCCTTTTTCGTGGCATTGCGTATTGTGTGGCGGAACTCAACGCCGTGCTTTGCCTAGGTTTCAGAGCGAAGAAAAAAATGATATATATATATATATATATATATATATATATATATATATATATATATATATATATATATATATATATATATATATATATATATATATATATATATATATATATATATATATATATATATATATATATATATATATATATATATATATATATATATATATATATATATATATATATATATATATATATATGAATATAATCAAAGAAATATGTCTGATAAATGCAAGGAAAAACATGAAAATTGATTCTATGCTACTAACAGGTATTATACTAGAATATTGTCACTACCATATTTTCCTGCTACCTGTTCTTTGCTACCTCTATCCTTTTTATTAATTTTTTTTTTCTAGCTTCACTCTTCTTCTTTTTCTCCTGCATATTGCAGGGTAGGCAGAGGAAAGTGCAGATACCATTTGAACCTAGTGTTAAGACACTCCGTTGCTTAGTTCTCCGTCTCCACTTTCCGCCTTTTTCGAGGCATTGCGTGTTGAGTGGCGGACCTCAACGCCGCGCTTTGGAGTGGGAATCGAACCCTCAAACTGTCGCGTTTACAGGCAAACGCTTACGCTTCTGCGCCACGACGGTCCTCAACGGTATTTAATTTAAATTACTTATATTCATACAAGTTTCTAAACTAAGGTAGGTTTTATTTAAAGAAATAAAATTAAAGTATAACAATACATCCAAAACTACAGGAATGTACGAAACATTACAGAAAAAAATTGAATCTATTTCAACGCAATCAAAAGATCGTTTAGTTCTTTGTTGTAGTACTTCGTTGTATTATCAAGTTTTATTAAATCCATCGCAAATTCCCCGTGAAATATGTGTATATTTTTTGTGCGAAAAGACTCAGAATCCTACTTATTTTTTTCTTAGCTAAAAACATGAAACAGGAAATACATGTTCTTTATATCGAAGTTTTCTTTATTATTAGTAAGGAAAACGTATGTTATATTCCTATATATGCCTATACATTGTAGATACTAACAATTACCGTATACCTAGTCTAGTATAGTATACTAGATATATGAACTGTTGCCTCAGTGGAAAATGAGCTATCATTTTAAATAAATTATATTTTTTCGTTTCTTATATGAAATGTTTTTTGCAGAATAGACATTGATCTAACTTGCAGTTTGAAAAAAGTTATATTTATTACAAGAAAATAATGTAACGGAATAATAATTTAAGGGCATATTAAAATGAGACAATGGAAAATTAATGCTCAAAATATATATTTTTGAATATTACGGGAAATTGGTAAAA
Organism: Dione vanillae; assembly: GCA_037178615.1. NCBI lineage: Eukaryota > Metazoa > Arthropoda > Insecta > Lepidoptera > Nymphalidae > Dione > Dione vanillae. The sequence goes on from JAZFAU010000197.1 coordinate 356,463, forward strand.
TATACTGTGTATTCCCAAATGTAGAAGAAAATTGTTTAAATATAAGCAAATAACTTAAACTATTTCTACAAATACACATAAACGAAACAAGCTTCAAGTAACTAAAATACGTAAATTAAACATTGCTTCCATCAGCTGAGACAGCAACTACTTAAAAACTAATGACTACTGTTCCAGCGGGAGACATCCCCTGTGCCAAAGTTCAACATTAGCTTGTTTATTGTACTCTCTAATTAGGAGACCAATATTGTGCTGTCAATATGCGGTCTGAATCAAAAGCTCTTTCCATCTTTATTCGTACACTTTTAAAAGCTCGCTTCGTTTGTTTAAGTTCGTTGGCGGAATACTGGCATGATGATTCTGTTTAATTCAATTTTATATGACCGTAAAGGCGATTCACTCAAATCAAGTTTCGGCACTCGGTTCTATTTGCCTATCGTGTTATGAAACTCTATACGAAGCAAGAATCTTGTATGGATGGCATTTTGCTTATGAGTATGTAAGAATAGACTAAATAGAGTTTAATGGCAGGAAACTTGTTCATTACATAAATGATAATATTGTTTCTTTGTTTTCCTTCACGCTGTATATCACTTACGAGTATAGCCAGATAGGCACAGACTGACAGATATCTACATACATACATACATATATATATATATATATATATATATATATATATATATATATATATATATATATATATATATATATATATATATATATATATATATATATATATAATATATATATATATATATATATATATATATATATATATATATATATATATATATATATATATATATATATATATATATATATATATATATATATATATATATATATATATATATATATATATATATATATATATATATATATATATATATATATATATATATATATATATATATATATATATATATATATATATATATATATATATATATATATATATATATATATCTTTCCATCTTTATTCGTACACTTTCAAAAGTTCTGTTTAATTCAATTTTATATGACCGTAAAGGCGATTCACTCAAATAAAGTTTCGGCACTTGGTTCTATTTGCCTACCGTTTTATGAAACTCTATACGAAGCATGAATCTTTTTTTATAATATATATATATATATATATATATATATATATATATATATATATATATATATATATATATATATATATATATATATATATATATATATATATATATATATATATATATATATATATATATATATATATATATATATATATATATATATATATATATATATATATACTTAGTCTGGCCATAAATACTGTTACTATTCAAAAAAAGAAAATATTACGTTTGAATTTGGAATCTGTCATTTTTATATGATTGCTTGATGTGTTTTCTTATTTTCGCGCCATTATATTGTTAAATATTTTGTTATATTAAAATGGAGTGGGGTGATAAAGAGAACCGAATCGCTGTGATTGCCTTACATAAAGTAGGTATGGAGAAAAGTGCAATTTTTAAAACCCTCCACCCGCTTGGTATTAGTCAAATGTTTGTTTACCGGGCTATTGATAGGTACAATGATACCTCCTCTGTTTGTGACAGAAAAAGATCTGGCCGTCCACGTACCGTTCGTGTGAAAAAGGTGATTAAAGCAGTTAGGGAAAGAATTCGAAGAAATCCTGTCCGTAAGCAAAAGATTTTATCTCGGGAGATGAAGATAGCTCCTAGAACCATGTCGCGTATATTAAAAGATGACTTAGGACTTGCAGCCTATAAGAGACGTACTGGTCACTTCTTAACTGATAATTTAAAAAAGAATAGGGTGGTAAAATCCAAACAACTACTTAAGCGGTACGCAAAGGGAGGTCACAAAAAAATTTTGTTTACGGATGAGAAAATTTTTACAATTGAGCAGTATTTTCATAAACAAAATGACCGTATTTATGCTGGAAGCTCTAAAGAAGCTTCGCAATTAGTAAACAGAGTACAACGTGGGCATTATCCCACTTCAGTGATGGTTTGGTGGGGTGTTAGCTATGAAGGGGTGACTGAGCCATATTTTTGTGAAAAAGGTATTAAAACGTCGGCACAAGTTTATCAAAATACCATTCTTGAGACGGTAGTTAAGTCTTTAACTAACACCATGTTCAATAACAAAGAATGGTGCTTTCAACAAGACTCGGCACCGGGTCATAGAGCTCGATCCACCCAATCTTGGTTGAAAAGTAACGTTCCGGACTTTATCAGCACTGAAAACTGGCCGTCGTCAAGTCCTGACCTAAATCCATTGGATTATGATTTATGGTCAGTTTTAGAGAGTAAGGCTTGCTCTAAACGCCATGATAGTTGAGTCCCTAAAACGATCCATTCGGTTGGCAGTGAAGAATTTTCCTCTAGAAAGAGTTCGTGCTGCTATTGATAACTGGCCTCAACGTTTAAAAGACTGTATTGCAGCCAATGGGGACCACTTCGAATAAACATTGTATATTTTTAATAGTTATATATTGATGTATTAAACTAACTCACTATGAAAGGAATAAATGTTACGTATAAAAAAAAAATCGTGCTTTTCTTTATAACAATATTTATGGCAAGACTAAGTATATATATATATATATATATATATATATATATATATATATATATATATATATATATATATATATATATATATATATATATATATATATATATATATATATATATATATATATATATATATATATATATATATATATATATATATATATATATATATATAATAAGTTACTACTTAAGAGTGGTAGAGCCAAGCTATATCAACACCAGCAGCCTATAAAAGGGCAACACATTATTGCTGCTGTGTTTCATCGAGTGAGTGAGAGTTCCGAAAACACACACACACACAAGAGTTGTTGATTACGGGGTTTAGTTGGCAACGCATTTATATCCTCTCAGGTTGTGGATGTTATGGGCGAAGGTGTCCACATCAGGTGTTATGTTCTTGTGCTCGTTTACCAGCTTATAATATAAAAAAAGAAAAAAATATATGCCCATGGGGGCTGAGTATAAAGAGCATTTTTTCCAGCCAATCTGGATATGTGGGTGAATTTTTATGAAGACTACCCGGACTTCAGTTTGGTTGGGTTTGATATGAACTCAACGCCGCAATTTACTCTTACCTATGTGGAAAAATTTAAATGAATAATTTTCTTAAATAAGTAACAACATTTACAGGCAAGATTTTCACATCTATTTATTAAATACAATTATTACTAAAATTTATTCGTGAAATTACTTGAACTTTCTCAATTAACTCACATTTTACACAAACACACACACACACGCGCATATTTTCAGAATTTCATTCTACAAATGTTAGAACACTCTGTGAGGGAGCGCCTGCGGTTGTTACTCGGTCGGTCACGTCCTAACCCCGAGTTGGACGTATTGTTTAGAACAGGAATTTTGTTAGTTTTTCCGTGAACACTAGGTTTTGGTTACTAAAAAATATACAAAATTGGCAATTTTCAATATTCAATATGCGAGGGAATCATAAGCCAAATTTCCTCTTCGAGAATGTTACTTTGTTAATTACATTTGTATTCTGTGCTTCGTCCAGAAAGTACTGTTTCTAAAATGGGAGGATCATAGATAAAGATGAGTGTAGGACAGAAATAAATATTAGATATATATAGATATGCACTATATGCCACGTATTTTGAACATAACATTCAATTATAAATTTTCAAATCTTTTTTCGAACTTCTTTATTAAAGTATTAAAATTTTATTTTCTTTCACTTGTCTAGCTAAGTAAAAAATAAAAAACATATTTTCTAATATTCATTTACTTTTACACTTTAAATTAAAGTATTAGATTTTATTTTTATGTTTAGTTCAAAGTTATTGTGGTCTAACCTATCAAAATATAAGTTTGGAGGTAGAAATAAGAATGTCACTGATGTTGTTTTGTATAATTCTTTAACTTTTACCCTCATTCTGTAATTACTTTTGTAGTTTATTTTTAAAAATTATATAGTTTCATCGGAAGAGTCTAGCGTTTAAGATACAGGCTCGGCCTAGATTAAACGCTAATGTTAACTAACCTCAATGTCAACGTAAAATCATGTAAAATATTATAATATTATAGGTTAAGACTAATGTATATTTCTTGGAGTCAATAAAGATTATTATTATTATTATTATATTATTAATTATTTACTTACTATGCATACCATATCCTTTTTCTCTAGACTTTGCCTAGAAATGCCTGGAAGAGATCGCTAGTTTAAGGCCGCCTGTACTGTACTGTACTTAAAATTAATATAGGTATTACAAGTAAAATGAATTCATTTTGTGATGAGTTGAGAATTAGTATGGTTCACTTATAATATATATAATACGTAAGATGAAGAATGTCAGAAATCGGAAATTCCGCGTAAATTGTTCGTTTCTTGTTGATTGTTTCTGAACATTTATACATTATAGTCTTTATGTGTTTGGGTCGTAAACCTTGAGAGCTTTTTTACTATTGACTAGTATTTACCATGATATGTCAGTCATATTACAATGTCTTCCCTTCAAAACTCATTAATAACTCTGTATAATAAATATATAAATGTATTGAATACTATGAAACATTACAACATATATGTATATGTTGACGCTAAAGCAGAGCTTCGATGTTCAAAGTCCATTTTTCACAATATAACGAGAATAAGCCAATTAATTTTAATCAATTGCTTTGTTCTCGTGCTATAGACAGTACAGAAGTCTTCATTTTATATAAAACATTCCTTTGGAAAAGATAAAAAAAGATAAAATTTAAAATATTACGTTTTTACATAACAATATAAAACATACGATTCTTACACTATATATACGATTCTTACACTATATATTAATGTTTATAGAAATTGATTTAAACGAGGAAAGAATTGTATGTCTTTCACAAGATATGATTCATTTTAAGCCTCTAAATTCCTGAAGTTGTATCTAACCACGACTTGTAACTAATAACTTACAATATCAGAGGAAGTCACTGGAATTCGTATTTCAATATAAGCTGAAGTACCCACCAAAATTTCCTACATGCACTGATATACAGAACCAAATTAAGTATTTAAATTTTAAAATATGTTAAATTAAAATGAAAAAAAAAATCAAATCAATATTAAATGAAGAACAGATGAAGTTGTGGGTCATGGCTATAATTATATATCAAACGTTTTTATTGACCTACGTTGCTTCAGATATAACAGAAACCAAGCCGCGTGAAAATTGAGGTGACACACATCTAGATATGAATGCAATCATTTTCTCTTATTTGATTAATTATAAACGGCAATATGCGTGAATGACTCCTTTGATTATAACTTCTATTGTTGCTACTGCTATTACTTACTTCTATGTTGGACCTTTTTTATCAGCTAATATATAAGATATTTTCTTTGTTGTTTTTATTATTGTGCTAATATCGTGGATATTGAATTGTTAACAAAAACTAGGATAATAAGATAGTTTGACCGTCCATAGGAAAATGTGGAGTTAAAATTCTAGACATTTTTTTCTAAATTACCAACAAATATCCCTTGTACGGGTAAATATACGAAAAGATGCTATAACACGCTTTAGTTTAACACAACCAACTACCCGTATTTTCTGAACACAAAACTTTCGCGTCCCCATCTCAGCAACGTTTTGAGAATTCGTTTCGAACAATTTCTTTGTTTACAGCTTTTTTCGAAGCTCCTCGAGTCGCAGCGAGCTTTCATTTACCACTTTGACCATTACCCACTCGACTGTGTTCGAAATATTATAATAGAAGTTGAAGTGCACTCGCTAATAATATTTACATATAGTCTTTTTATGTAATAAAAAATTTTATACAGTTTTATATATGTATACTTTATTTAGTAAATAAAATATACGTACTTTGTAGACTCTAATATTCATTGTTGAAATTATACTGATATAGATGTATTGGGTTAAGCTATCTCCAGGCCAGCAATGAGTGGCAAATATTCAAATTATGAAAGTTTATACTACTTGCTACATTTTCTCATGTTCATTTAATAATGGATTGTATTGTGAATCTTAGGGCAAGGTAGACAGAGTAAGCTTTGTACTCCTTTTTCCTACAATTTTCCAGAATAGTGGCGGAAATTAACGCCAAGACTTGTCTTGACCGGAACGAACAAATGAAAATTGTTGTTGAAAGTTAAAACTTAATTTCTCATTCAATTTTATTTTTTCTAAATAAGACCAAAATAATATTATAAAACCATTTAATACATACATATATATAAAACTACAACTATCTTAGTTATACAATAGAAACATGAATGTTGAAACTAACATACTATGATGTATGACAAATGTGTAATGCATTAATAGAGCGAGTATCGACGACTGACATAAATTTTGGTTATGGCTCACATTTGTCGTAGTAATGTGGCGCGGCGCTATATGAGGCGGCGTTTATTTGAGTGTACTCGTATACGTCCCGATATTTATATAGTAAATGAATGTAAGTTGCATTTATTGTAGGCGATGGTCGCGGATTCTTTTTTGTCTCCCAAGAAAAGAGTATATTAAAAACACGTAAAATGTTAAAGCTAAGTCACAATTTTCAAGAGTTGCTTGAAATTGAAATGTCAATAATAGGGAGTGGCGTGTTTTTCGGTTAAAATTCTTCAAGTAGTTGGCATATATATATATATATATATATATATATATATATATATATATATATATATATATATATATATATATATATATATATATATATATATATATATATATATATATATATATATATATATATATATATATATATATATATATATATATATATATATATATATATATATATATATATATATATATATATATATATATATGTATATATATAGTATGAAAGTAAAATTTTTGTTTTGGTCGTTCTAAAAATATCATTGAGTGAATGATAAAAACGAAAATCAAGCACATCGTGGCGCAGCGGTACAGTATCTGTGTGAAGACGCGTTGACTGTAGGTTCGACTCTCGTTGGGGATAGGAATTATTATATTGTTGATAATATTGTTTTCATTTCACAGTTGTCAAACTTGACTTTTAATACTACCACTTAGCATGCTGTATTTCAATTCTAGAAGGTAAACATAAACCCACTGTCTAACCTGCTATACGGGATTAAATGTGAACCGAACATTAAATAATAAAAAGACGACAAAACGAACCTTAAAAATACTTATTTTGACTTCACGCTGCATCCCACACATGGCAGAACAAAATATTATAAATGAACATTTAAAATACTATATATTAAATTTCTCGCAAAACTTACGTTTACTTGACAAACAGTTAGTTACTTGGGCGTGTTAGGACTTAGGTGTAACCGCAAAATCGTTATCACGAGGCAACTCCATGTAAGTTGTATTGGCTTGTCAGATACACGCGCCTTAAGTGGTTTGAGTTTTAATTGAATTAACGTTTTCCAATACTCTACACAATTACTATAATCAAACGTACCTATTTACATATAAAGTATATATATATATATATATATATATATATATATATATATATATATATATATATATATATATATATATATATATATATATATATATATATATATATATATATATATATATATATATATATATATATATATATATATATATATATATATATATATATATATATATATATATATATATATATATATATATATATATATATATATATATATATATTAGTTAGGTTCACGCTTTATCCCGCACATGGCAGGGTCGTGGCGCAGAGGCGCAACGTGTGCCTGTAACGCGACGGTTTCTAGGTTCGATCCTCAGTCGGAGAAGATGGATTTTTCTATTTCCATTTTCTTCGCTCTGGCAAACTAGGCAAAGCGCGGCGTTGAGTTCCGCCACTCAACACGCAATGCCTCGAAAACGGCGGAAAGCGGGGACGGAGAAAGCAGTTACTGAGCAACGGAGTGTCTTAACACTAGGTTCCCACGGTCCCTGCAGTTCCCTCTGCCTACCCTGCCTTGTGCGGGATAAAGCGTAAAGAAAAAAAAAATAAAAACAAAATCTGGACCAAGACAGATTGAAAGAACATTTATTTAAAGTTTAAATATTATAATATCTGGGCACGTTTCTAGGCTACGATTGATTTTAATTGATGTCTGATATAGGACCACAATAAAATTGCTGCAATATTTCTTATATTGCAACAATTTTACTGTGGTATAAGAAAAAATATCTAAACTAGAAAGTTATTGGATATTTTCAACTGTAAATCGATAAATAATAATCGAGCAGCGAGCGTCTTAAACTAACTAACTTCTCCTTCGCTAAGTTTTTGGCATCTAATATTACTTTTAAGAGCAACTGTATTAATTGTAAATAATTTCAAGATATAATTAACTACTAAAGGTTATATGAGAGCTTTTAAGCATATTTTTTTTTTGTTTTTTTTTTTATTTTTTTTTATAGCTTCACGCTTTATCCCGCACATGGCAGGGTAGGCAGAGGGAACTGCAGGAACCATATGAACCTAGTGTTAAGACACTCCGTTACTTAGTCCCTGCTTACTCCGTCCCCACTTTCCGCCGTTTTCGAGGCATTGCGTGTTGAGTGGCGGAACTCAACGCCGCGCTTTGCCTTAGTTGCCAGAGCGAAGAAAATGGAAATAGAAAAATCCATCTTCCCCGACTGGGGATCGAACCCAGAAACCGTCGCGTTAGCCGCGTTACAGGCAGACGTTGTGCCACTGCGCCACGACGGTCCTCTTTAAGCATATGTATATCACAAAATATACAACAAGTAATAATAGAGCATCGCCACCAACAGCCCATCTATTAGGCTTAATCCTCTCACAAAGCTCAAATTACCGAAAGCACATAAACAAGTGGAAGCTCGACGATAAAATAATTACAAAAATATGCCCATTAAGTGAGGTCTTTATTAAAATTAAGTTATAATATGATTTCGTTTACATTATTTGAAGCTGAACCAATATATTTATTTAAGTCATTTTTAAAAGTTTTCAATAAATACTGGAAATATTTCTAGTATAGTTACTACTTCTTCATTTTTCTGCATATTACACTATGCAAGGGTCAAAAGAGGATTTTCAGTTAAGACACTCCGGTTCCCACTTTCTACTCAACATTAGAGATATTACGCGACGGAACTTTAAATAAAAATATTTTATGTAATTTTCAAGTGATTTGACCAGATACAACTTACAACCAGAATAGTTAACAGTGAGTGACCTCACTGTACCATGATACCCTTTAACTAACTGGATAATAATTTATATATGTATGTTATAGATTCTCGATAGAAAGGGAAGATTCTGATGGTGACCCGGGACATACCAATTGCACAATCGACAGCGAAACGCAAACGTGTACCAAATTTTCAATATTGTTCTTTTTTTTATTAAAAAATGAACTAAAACAAAATCAATATATTTGCAAAATATGTAGTTTCTTAGTTCCTGTTTATCCTACATAAAGCTGAGTAGGCAGTAATAACTTATTGTTAAGACTCTTTGTTCTCCGCTTATTTATCCGCTCCGCCTAATGTTGACCCAATTTTTAAAACCACGCTTATTTTAAAAAGCGTAAAAATTGAAACAATTAATTCCTTCAAATGGGAATCGAACTCTCAACCGCTGTAGTTAGACGACATGCCGCTAAACGATATAGTATAGCTCATTTGACTAATAGTGCTTGGACTGATGTCAGTTAGTTAAAAAAAGTGCAATTTATTAGAAGAGAATAATGTACAGGAATGACAACTTAAATAAATAAAACTAAAGTAAATTAATTAAATAAAATTAGCATAAACTATTAACAAATAACTTAAACTACTTATACAAATAAACATAACCGAAACCACCTTAAAGTAACTAAAATACGTAAATTAAACATTGCTTCCATCAGCTGAGACAGTAATTACTTAAAAACTAATGACTACAGTTTCAGCGGGAGACATCCCCTGTGCCAAAGTTCAACATTAGCTTGTTTATTGTACTCTCTAATTAGGAGACCAATATTGTGCTGTCAATATGCGGTCTGAATCAAAAGCTCTTTCCATCTTTATTCGTACACTTTCAAAAGCTCGCTTCGTTTGTTTAAGTTCGTTGGCGGAATACTGGCATGATGATTCTGTTTAATTTAATTTTATATGACCGTAAAGGCGATTCACTCAAATCAAGTTTCGACACTCGGTTCTATTTGCCTAATGTGTTATGAAACGCTGTACGAATCATGAAAATTGTATGGATGGCATTTTGCTTATTAGTATGTAAGAATAGACTAAATGGAGTTTAAGAATGGCAGGAAACTTGTTATGGAGACTCATTACTTAAATTATGTCTATGAAACACATGTATAATACATTTTGTTAAATGTTATCAAATATTGTTTCTTGGCTTTCCTTCACGCTTTATATCTCATATGATTATAGCAGCTATTAACGCAGGCACAGACTGACAGATATTTAGTACTTAGCTATATCTTAGACCATATTAAAATATGTAATATATATATATATATATATATATATATATATATATATATATATATATATATATATATATATATATATATATATATATATATATATATATATATATATATATATATATATATATATATATATATATATATATATATATATATATATATATATATATATATATATAAGTTTAAAGTGGTAGAGCCAAGCTACACCAACACCAGTAGCCTAAAAAGACTAGGCTCGAACCACTCTCACAGAATACCGTCGTGAAACAGCAGCATATCCATGCTGATGTGTTTCGTCAGGTGAGTGAGAGTTCCGGAAGCGCAAAGAGTTGTTGATTAGGGGGTTTAGTTGGCAACTCATTCAAATTCTCTCCGGTTGTGGATGTTATGGGCGACGGTGTCCACATCACATTAGTTGGCCCATTTGCTCGTTTACCAGCTTATAATGTTAAAAAAGAAAAAAAAATGCACAGGGGGTGTTGATGTATTTAAAAGTTAAATTTGCTTGTTAATTGTTTTCTAATATTTGTTTGAATAAAAGACGTGTTAACTCTTTCGTTGTTTATTGGACACTGAGAATTGAACATACATACCGCCCACCAAAAGGACGTTAAGGCCTTTTTAAAATAAGCAATATACATGTTTAATATTACAAAATAGTTTACAATCAAATTACATACTAAATTAATAAGTTGATCAATGGACTGCCATATAGGTAAACTAGTAGGTAAATGTAAAACATTGTTAACAAAAATATTCTAAATTTCAAACATTAATCTAGTTATATTACTACTTCAATACTAATTCTTACAAATTGGTAAAGGACATAAACTTGCTACAGATCTCTTAATAATTTTTCCGTTATATCTGAGACTGTAAACTCTACTAATATTGTCCGTTCCAGGATGCTTCTCAATAATACGCGCTAATGCCCATTTGCTTGGTGGCATGTTTTCATTTTTCAGCAAAACTATATCGCCAATTTCAAATTCAGGCGCACTCTTTAGCCACTTAGGCCGTTGATTTAGCCTTGATAGATATTCGCTCTGCCAACGATTCCAGAATCCTTGTAATATTTTTTGAGTATGCTGCCATCTTGAGAGTAAATTTATATTTGAAGATGTATAGTCACGATCAGGTATAGTGATGAGTGCTTCACCTATGAGGAAATGACCTGGAGTGAGTACTTTTATATCGGCAAGGAGATCTACATCTGTTGAAATTGGTATCAGTGGTCTTGAGTTTAGACAGGCTTCAATTTGTATCAACACTGTAGTTAGTTCTTCGAATGTTAAGTTGTGCGTAAGTATCTTTCTTAAGTGTACTTTAATCGATTTGACATCTGCTTCCCACAGCCCACCAAAATTTGGACTATAAGGTGGCATGAAATGCCACTTAACGCCGTCATTCACTAATTCATTGATAGCAGAACCAGGTATTTCTAATTTTGCTTCTTCCCACATTGACAATAATTCCTTATTGGCTGCTACAAAATTAGTGCCATTGTCGCTCCAAATTTCGTGACACTGTCCTCTTCTAGCGACAAAACGTTTGAATGCTGCAATGAATGCGTCCGAAGTTAAGTCGCTAACCAATTCTAAGTGTATCGCCTTAACTGCCATACAAATGAAAATGCAAATATATGCCTTGCTTGTCTTGGCACCTTTTCCTTTGGATTTTAAGATAGATACAGGATCAGCGAAGTCAACACCACTACGTGAGAAAGGACGTGATGGAGTCACACGTGCTTGAGGTAAGTCACCCATTATCATCTGTCGGTTTGTAGCACGCTGACGTGCGCATGTAAGACAATTATGAACGTATTGTTTTACTAGGTTCTTGCAGCCAACTATCCAGTACTTGCTCATCAGGTAAGTAATCATTAAATTTATTCCTCCGTGTAAAGTTTTTATGTGTGCATCTTTCAAGATAAGCGGAATCAGATCATTTCGCTTGCCAAGTATTATTGGATGTTTTATGTTTTCATCTACATTAGCATTCCTCAACCTGCCGCCCACTCTGAGAATATTCTGACTGTCGATGAATGGGGTGAATGTTTTCAAAATACTAGTAGTTTTAACAGGTTTATGTTCTTTTAGCCGTCGTATTTCCTCTGAGAACTCTTCCTGTTGTACCCTTTTTATACATATATCTAAAGCCTCTTGCATTTCTTCTACAGTGATAGCTTGGTTTAACTTTTCTGGATTTCGTTTCATATTTATAAACCTTTTACAATTTACTATTACTCTCAATAGTTCGGTAAGTGAATTGTAATCTTCAAATTTAATAACTCTTTCTTCCTGTTCGGTCGTACTAACATATGATTGTATATTTTTCTTCCTTTCCATATTAGTCGAATATATAGGTTTAGTATATTTAATTGTTTTATTTGTTAGCCAAGAGGGTCCATTCCACCATAGCTTGTTTTCTTTTAATTCTTGTATATTTGTACCCCTTGAAGCTATGTCAGCTGGATTATCTGACGATTTTACATGGAACCATTGAGCGCTGCTTGTAACTTCTAGGATTTCTACGACGCGGTTTGCTACAAATGGTTTCCATCGATTAGGTTCCCCAAAGATCCAAGCTAAGACAATTGTAGAATCAGTCCACGCAAACGTTTGATTTGATGAAATTCTCATAGCTTCTCTTGTTTTGTACAATATTTTAGACAGAAGTGCCGCTCCACTTAGTTCAAGTCGTGGCAGTGATATTGTTTTTACAGGAGCTACTTTTGTTCTCGCTGCTACTAAATTTGTTTTTATTTCTCCATTTTTTGTTTGTACTCGACAGTAAACAACAGCTGCATACGCCTTAACAGAAGCATCACAAAAGCCATGCAACGTTATAGCATCTTTATCTGTACTGAAAGTGTTCAACCACCGTTTAATTCTCATATCGTTGACATTTCTTAAATCTTCTCGAATGGCTTTCCATTCCTCTTTTAATTCTTCTCTTATGTCTTCATCCCAACCAATTCCCTCTAGCCATAGCTTTTGAACTAGAATTTTTGCTGTAACGATTGCTGGTGCTATCCAACCTAGTGGGTCAAATATTTTTTGCAAATCTGATAGTATATTTCTCTTTGTTATATGTAATGGTAAATTTTGTAATTGTATCTGATATTGAAATTCATCTTTTTCTAGGCTCCACGACAGACCCAGAGTTCTAATAGTCCCGCCAAGTTTCAGTTGTAAATTAGCCTTTGTCGTAATTTTGTCGTCATCCATGCATCTTAGCAAGTTGAGGCTATTTGAAGCCCACTTTTGTAATTCAAAACCACCTCTTCGCAAAAGATTTATTATTTCTTGAGTAAGACATATAGCTTGTTCTACAGAATCGCAGCCTGATAACAAGTCGTCAACGTAAAAGTCTTCTCGAATTATCTTGGCAGCTTCTTGATATTGTTCACCTTCATCGTCGGCTAGCTTCATTAGCGTTTTATTGCTAAATAAGGAGCAGACGCTGTCCCGAATGTAACTGTTTTCAGTCTATAATCTTTAATCTCTTTCGAGTCTTCTGTGTTACCCTCCTTTTGTCGCCAGAGTATTCTATGGTAATCTGTATCTTTGCTATCTAAGAGCACCATTCTGTACATTTTTACTATATCACTGGCAAAACATATTTTATGTGTTCGCCACCTCATTACAATGCTTCGCATATCCTCTTGAAGTACAGGTCCGGTCATAAGCTCATCATTCAATGAAATAGCATTACTGCCTTTACTAGATGCATCGAAGACCACTCTTAGTTTAGTGGTTTCTTTGTCTTCTCGGATCACGGCGTGATGTGGGAGATAAACGCTACGATTATTTATTTCGTTATCTGGAACCACTTCCATATGACCCATGGTTAAATATTCTTTTAATACTTTATCGTATTCTTCCCTCAATTTAGGAGTCTTCTGTAGTCTGCGTTCAAGTTGATTCAATCGTCTCAACGCTATTTCTCTTGAATGTCCATCGGGTGATATTGGGTGATTGGTGCGAAATGGAAGTCTCACTATATATTTTCCATTACCATCTCTTGTATAATTATTTTCATAAAAGCTTTCACATTGTTCTTCTTCCTTTGTGAATTTTCTTTTCTTATCTTCTTCTACCTCCCATAATACCTTTAAGAAATCTTCTGTTATAACGTGATGATGCAGAGTTACAACTGAATTTGATTTATCTAACTTCTCTTCGATCTTCCCAAATAGAATCCAGCCAAGGTTTGTTTTTTGAGCGCACGGAGACCCTGGCGGTCCTTTGATTAAAGTGTTTTGTAGAATCTGCGCGTATACATCAACACCTAACAACAAGTCAATAGCTCCTGGCTTGAAATAGTAAGGATCAGCCAGTGTTAACCCTTCTAGATGAGGCCACTTGGTTACGTGTATCGTACTGGATGGTATTTTAGTAGTCAGTTGCTTAGACATAACATATGCTTTCACTTTTAGATTGAAATCTTCACATCTTGATTCCACATTTATCTGAACCACTTGCTTAATATCTTCTTTTGCTGATCCCACACCGATGACTTTGCCTTTAGTTGGATATCGTGTAACTTTGAGTTGCTGCGCAGCTTTTTCACTTATAAAGCTTGCTTGTGAGCCTTGATCAATTAAAGCTCGCAAAAATGTCGTGTAATTATCTTCGCTTCTAACTTGCACGATTGCTGTTGCCAATAAAGCTGTAGTCTGTCTAGTTACCACGTGTGACGTCATCGCTTCTTCTTCTTCACATTTCTCCTCACATACATGTAACACCGTTTCCTTTTGTATAGCTTCGTTATTTTGATTATTATTGATCGTAGGTTTTGTATTAGTGTCCTTATCTTCATGAAGCAGACTATGATGACGCCTGTTGCACAGTCGACAACATGTTGGAACGCGACACTGTCTTACAGAGTGTCCCGATGCAAGACAGTTGAAGCATAAATGTTTAGTTTTCGTAAATTCACTACGTTGTTGTGGTGAGTATTTTCCAAATAACTTGCAATGGCTGAGCGTATGGATTTCGTCGCACAATAAGCATTTCTTCTTATTTTCTAAATTTGTAGCAATATGAAACGATTTTTTCTCGCAAACCACTAGTTAACTTAAGTTTTGCCGGTTCTGTAAGCTCTAAAGTGCGAAAACGGCTTTCTAGAAATTTTCGAAATGTATCCAACGAAGGAAGACTATCGCCATCTTGACACGTGGTACTAACATGTTCTTCCCAGTCTTTATGAGTATCGGCGTCTAATTTTTGTACTATAATAAATATTATTAATATATCCCAATTGTCCGTCTTCACTTCCATGTTTTTTAAAAAATGTAAGCACTCGAAAGTTGTATCTAATAAGTTTTTAATTAATGTAGAATTATTTGCCGCCATCTTCTTTTGCGAGACTAATCTCTTCATAATTGCATTAACGGTTATGCGTTTATTCCCATACCTTCTTTTAAGAATATTCCATGCCTCTTCATAATTAGAATCAGTCACTTGTATATGTTTTAATATAGCCGCGGCCTCTCCTGTAAGTGATGTTTTTAAATAATGTAATTTTTGTACATTATTTAATGCTCCGTTCGTATGCACAAGTGTATGAAATAAATCATGAAACTGCAACCAATCTTCATATTGTCCGCTATAAGTGGGTATTTGTATTTTTGGTAATACCACACGTGCTTGAGATTCACCTTGCATCGAACCACTAAACCCAACTTGTGTTTGAGCTTGAGATCCTAATAAATCCATTAAATCACTTTTCAAAACAATATACAACTCCTCATGTTCATAAAATTCATCCTTTGTAAAATAAGTTACTTGATCCTTTTTATCCTTTGCTATATTTCGTAATAATTCGGCATGTGCTTGCTTATATTCATTCCAGTAGTCTTCTAAACATTTTAAGCGCGCTTCTATATAATTTTTCGTAAATCTACTTTTGGGGCATTTTTTCACATTTAAATGAATTTTCTTTATAGTTTGTGCGATATTTTCCACCGTGTTTAAGGCCTTTTCCACTTCCGTAACCATTATTACGTAGAAATTTTGTTGACTGTAACAACGTAATATGATAATAATCCTTTATATTTCTATTCACTTGCAAATATATTGCAATAGCCACGCGTCGATTCTCGATCTTTTGTTCCGATGACCGGTTCCGGCTCCAGGTAAGTTTACTAGTATCCGGCTCGATTATGGACCATATGTTGATGTATTTAAAAGTTAAATTTGCTTGTTAATTGTTTTCTAATATTTGTTTGAATAAAAGACGTGTTAACTCTTTCGTTGTTTATTGGACACTGAGAATTGAACATACAGGGGGGCTGAATAGTAAAGAGCATTTTCTCCAGCATCGGGTTACGTGGGAAATAATTTTTTATCAAGACTACCCAGACTTCAGATTGATTGGATTTGATTTGAACTCAATGCCTCTTACCTATGTGGAAAAATTTAAATAAATATTATTCTCAAATCACTAATTAAATTAAATTATAATTAACATGAATATACATATATGCTTATAGTAACCAAATATTACTGGTTTCTAACTAAAACTCTGATAACAAGTCAAAATGCGGGGAGAGCTCTGTCACTTAACATGCAATCTGCCTAAAGCGCTATGTGAGGGATACATCGTGAGGCTATAATAATAACGAAAGCTCGCGTGCAAAACTAAGTCACAGCAATAAAATCTCAATTTCCCACATCATTTACATATTATATAAAACTAATATAATATTCAATAGAAGTCGGATGTTAGATTCGGAAAACATTTCAAATTTGATTTATCGCCGATACAAGTGGCGCGGTATTCGCTTATTGCGATGAATACGTAAGATGAAGAATGTCGGGACTCGGAACTTCCGCGTAAGTTGTTCGTCTCTTGTTGATTGTTTCCGAACACTTATGCTTTATATGCTTTATGTGTTGGAATCGTAAAGTTTGAGAGCTTTTTTACTATTGACTGGTACTTAGCATGATATGTCAGTCATATTGTTATGTTGACTCGGTGATAATGTGTATCTTATCTTCAAAACTCATTGAAAATTCTCTGTATGATAAATATATCAATGTGTCGAATACAATGGAAAATTACAACATATATGTGTATAATGTACCGTGAACAACATGTATGTACCGTCGTGGCGTAGAGACGTAAGTTTCTGCCTGTAAACGCAACGGTTTGAGGGTTCGATCCCACTCGGAGAAGATGGATTTTTATATTTCCATTTTCTTCACCCTATAAACTAGGCAAAGCGCGACGTTGAGTTCCACCACTCAACACACAATGCCTTGAAAAAGGCGAAAAGTGGGGATGGAGAAAGCAGGGACTAAGCAACGAAGTGTCTTAGCACTATTATGGTTCTTCGTATGGTTCCTGCAGTTCACTCTGCCTAACCTGCCAAGTGTGGAATAAAGCGTGAAGCTAAAAAAAAATACTTCAAATATTACTAGAATATTATTAATAATTACCTAATATTATAACAATATTTAATATAATATTAAGTATAAATAAAATTGTAAAATATTTACAAAAATTTTAAATAAACTGTAAAATAAAACAAACCGTTCCTAGCGTCCATAGAACACCAAAATCGGTTCGATGATACTCACCTGTACGCATGAAGAATTATGAAAAATACAATACTGCCAATTTAAAAGCGATTGCTAGAAAGCGATTGCCATATTACTATATCGTCATATATATATATATATATATATATATATATATATATATATATATATATATATATATATATATATATATATATATATATATATATATATATATATATATATATATATATATATATATATATATATATATATATATATATATATATATATATATATATATATATATATATATATATATATATATATATATATATATATATATATATATATATATATATATATATATATATATATATATATATATATATATATATATATATATATATATATATATATATATATATATATATATATATATATATATATATATATATATATATATATATATATATATATATATATATATATATATATATATATATATATATATATATATATATATATGTTTGTAGAATTAATTTAAGCAGAGGCATGGCAGACATTTTCTTAATCAAATCTTAGACCATATTAAAATATGTAATAAAATATAGGCTGTCGATGCCAGTCCTGGTGAATCTTAATAATAATAACTCGAGGAAGAATAATTACAAAGAATTACAAAGCAGGGACCAGAACGTGTTAATATTACGTTCCTATATGCGTGAAGCTTCACGCTTTATCCCACAAAAACCAGGCCAGATGACAACTTAGTTTTCTGATGATAAAAATATATGTAGGTAACATATTTTTTTGAAAAAAAAATCTTTATGTATCAAAGGTAGTATGAAATACATCTGGCCACGAAATCGATAAATATTTTTATCTTTATTTTAAAAAAAAGGCAAACTACAACAAACATGTGCGACTATTTCTGAAATACGTTGCTATCATTTCGAGCTGCCCAGTTAGAGCGCTGTCTTTTATTTATTTAAATAAAACTGACGTCATTCGCCAAAGCACACTTCACACATGTAGGTATCATGTATTATTATTATTGATTCGCAACAATGTTACCCAATTTACGCAGTGTATGAAAACAAAAATCTACAGTCGTAATTGTGACGATTGTGGGTTCGATATCCACCTGGTGAGATACATTATTCTTATTTTATTCACTCTGGTACTAAGTCAAAATGTGGCGTTGAATTGTGCTAAACATCAAATTATGTTAAAAAAATGTTCCCCAGCCTGCCTCTTAAATGTACGTACGTCACTTAAATCAAAATTTTGCAATAAATAACTGTACTAAGTTCAAAATCTCTATACAATCATCCCAACCCGATTTCGCCTGGCAATTGTCATGACAATGAACTGCAATCCTTTGTTAAAACATCACGTGTGTACGAGCAACTCCGTTGTGATACTGTCACGTAATTCCCTGACTTAGCTAGTTCTGAAATGTATTTTTACTCAAATCGTTTCCTATTAGTAGTTGTTATATAAAGAACAGTGTGATATCTCGCTACGTCGTTGTTAACATCGTATTCTAGTCAAAATTTAAAATATTTGCTATGATATAAGAAATTGTGACACTATTATTAAAATAGTAAGAAAAATACTAACTTAATTTTTTTTCCTAAACACAAGTTAACTTTAATAAATAAATGAATAAAAAATAAAAGCTCTAAATCCTAAAATAAATCAGTTCTCATTCATAACGAATATATTCATAACAATCATACAATACCAGCACAATCGCTATCTAATTACATAATTTGTAGTATTCATAGTTCAGTGGCTGAATATATATAATCATAAGCCTGCAACATATACATATATGTTGAAGACAAGTACATACTTCTGTCTACTTTTTTAGGGATCTGTACCTTAAAAGTAAAAAACCAAACCCCTATAGGGTCATATTATTGATTGTTTGTATTTTTGACTGTCTGTCCAGATCTGTCTCTTCAAATCCTATGAAAGAATCAAGCTGAATACCAAATATCCGGGAAAAAGATTACTCAGAGCACTGAAATAAAAAATGTTTATTTATTTGTATTTTATATTAAAAATCTTCATGGTACCTGCCTTTGAATTTAGAGTTGAACCAAGGATTATAATTAGGCAATGAGTAAGAGTCTGTAGTACCCCGATGTAGTATATCCCGATGATGATGTATTGACATCATGTTGTAAAGACCAGAACGTGTTTTTTGGATTTATATTTATGGAACTAGATTATGTAAAAAGTTTCACGGTTTTTTAATACTGGCAAAATAATGTTGGAAAGAAAAAAAAATACTGTCTACAGTTTAATTTATTTTCTATGCTATCATTCATCATTAAAGTTGTAATACCAATATCTCCAAATATAAAAGCGAAGCGAATCAGTTACTCCATAAAGCGGTTCCAATTATTGTCCAAGCCTCTGGAGGACACTCGATATCGTATTTCTATTTTAATTACCATTCGCTATGATAACTGTTCTGTGCGGCTGATAGCGGTGTAGATTGTAAATATAAAATATTTAAGAAAAGTCTATTTCACCAATCAATTTTTATCTTGTTTCTATTAAGCATAGAGAACTTACTGTTAATACAATCAGTTTTCTAACTTACGCACGACTTATAAAATTACCTGCTAATTTCGTATAAAGTATTTAAAGCAAAATTTTAAAACAGTATTGTGTTTGGGAATAATATTTATATGTATTTTTTCTAACGTTAAAGAATTTGAGTCCACTCATACGAGTGAATAGTGGAAATAGTGTCCAAATCAACTACTTCTCAGTTCATATGAAAATCGCTAATACAACTCGTTTTAAGGCAAAAAATTAAACGCTTTAATATTGAATCAAAAAGAAATAATTTATATATATGTATGTATAAACTATATTTAGAGATTAAAAAAAAAGGAATAATAATCTCGCTGTCACTCGCACCTTGCCCCTTTCTACTTTGTAATAGCACGTTAGTTATAATATCTAGTACTAGCAGACCAATGAAAGGCTTCGAATATCGATTTATGTATATATTTGAATTTATTATTTTCGGATTTAACTAAGTAGATCTTTATTTTAAGTCCTGAGTTCAATATTTCTTTATATTACTATTTATATTAAACATAATTTTTAACTGCATGCTATTGGTCAAACTACTAAATGCCACACATCACCACATTAGAGCATAAAATTTATTTTATTTTATTGGACCTAGTGAAGGTCTAGTTCGCAATCATTTTGTTTACCGTTAGATGCCTATCTGTGCATTAAAATATTTCACGTAAAAAAAAATAAAATTTGTTAAAGATGAAGATGTTGAAATTGTCGAAAGCACCAACTCAAATATTAGCAGGTTTACATTAGCAAGGCGAAGGGTTAGTTGAGTCGGTCCATCGTGTTCTTTCTTTAGTTAGAGAAATTTTATATAACTTTGTGTACTTTTGAAATGTTACTTTATTAATTTCATTGTTATTTTAAAAGGCAAGAGTTGATAGAAGTTGTGTAATTAATATTAATTATGGTGATAAAAAATTTCAGGTAAAATTTTTAATAATTTTATTTTAAATTAAATTGTATAATATTGTTTTTTCATATTCACATTGCCAAATACAATGTTGTCAAATAATATACACAAAACTCAAATTAAATCAATTCAATGTAAAGTATTGACTCGAGTACGTAACGGTATTTTCATATGTTAGAATGACGTTTGTGAAGTGATCACAATAGGTTTAGGGAAACCTGGTTGAGTTTGTTGTGGGCTCTTCTCACCAGGCCGCTCTTGGTACCCCCTTGAACTTTAGTTTTAAGTCGTGGAGTGTGTATGTTTCAGAGGGGCTCAATCCGATATTTACTATCGAATTGGACTCCTCTGACACTCCTCCGTTCGCTCTATCTTACGTACACTTGTGATCATTTTATTGATTTAAAGTGTAAAAGTTATAAATAAATAAATCAACCGATCTAGCTAATCAAGAAATACCTATCGGCCAATATCAAAATATTTATGTTATACTGTTACAGAATATGCAAATCTATCTTATTTAATTTAGTGAAATTCTTCAAATTAAACTGGTTATTGTTGAACACTTTAATGCGATATGTTAGGAATCTACATTTTGATACCAAACGACGTTTTGATTGATCTTGATTGATGGAACAGTTGCTACACGACGATCTATTTTATGGACGAGCAGTCAAATAGTAGTTACTTTGTCTTTCAAGTGTCTTCTGACTTTGTTTTAAAGACTACTATAGTCCAAATAAAAATTTTAAAATTTTCGATACAGAAATACTAACAGAAATAGTAACAGAAATAAGTCGTAACAAGCGTATAACAATGTCGACACAACACATAGAGCGCTAGGACAATTACCAAGATGGGTTCAAATTCCTGTTCATTTTAATTATCGTTTGTATGTCTAAACGCATGTTTCTTTCCTTAATTTCTTTGAAACATTGCATTTTGTATTGCCATTGAAAATTTCGTGATTCGTTCGTGATTATATTAATGTGTTTGCAAAATTAACCTTGAATAATATTTGAATGACGAATAAGACGACACACACATTAATACGAGTAAAATTAAAAAATAATGTCTTCTGTATAAAGATTTTGAAATTTAAGATATAAAAACTTTTTAAATTATCTAAAAATTCGGTCAAAGAGTTATTTTTTTCATTTATTTTTAATTTAAAATGTTAAAAGACTAATGTATTTAGATATATTTTTATAGATAAAATGAATATACCATAATTAGATTTGTGATTCGCGATTTTTTTTAATTTTGATAAAATAACTTAAACAGATTAATCGCGTATGTTGACACTTTTTGAAAACACTTTTGGAAAACCGACGTTTCGAACACTCTACAGTAGTCCGTCAACACGGAAACAGTGTTTTATTATAAATTAATATATCGTATTAATGAAATAAAGTAAATAATAGAAAATAATCGCATTTTCCATAGGAAGTTCTCTAGCAATTAAAGAGTAATTGACCAAACAGCTTAATTTACTTTGTTATCGATTCTTTAATTTGCATGTAAATTGTGAATGGCATTTCACACCGTCCACGGTTAATGGAGGCCGACGTTATTTGGTGCGTTATTATTCGGGATGAAATATAATCATTGTTTTATGTAGTGCAATCTCATGCAAATTAATTATCTCCATTGTAAGGGTGGTTACATACGGAACGGATTTTATTTAACATAACATACTGGTTAAGAATATTCAATTGCGATTGAAATGGTTATTGAAAGAATTATGATATAGTCAAGTTCAAGAAAAGATATGTTAATTTTCAGAATATCCATTTTATGAAGACTAAGTGTCAGCCACTTCGATGAAATAAATATGAATGAATATTTACTATATAAAGGTAAGAACTGTACTTTAATCTATTAAGTTGTTTCTGAGTTTAGCGACCATAAACGCACGTCGGGACCAGTACCAGTAAAATTTTAACAATGTTTTATAAAAATCTCTACATGGACTAGTTACATAATAATTACAGTGTAAATTGATATTTCCTCATATTTTCGTGAGACAAAGCTCATTCAAGTATAATTTTATTTCAAGTGTATACTAAATTGAAAGTTAAATTTTATAACGCAGTAGGAATAGTCGTATATTGTTAAGTTAAAAGACAGATATTGTGATTATATAAGTTCACAGACATATACCGGTTCGTAGACACTGTATAGTCAGAGTACATATTATATTTGTAGCTCCCATAATGCATTCATACGAATAATTAAAGAAAGATTAGGTAGAAAGTCAGTTTAGCCGATCAAATCCACAACGAAAGCATTCTATGTATACAGAATGGTAGATATCAGCGAAGATGTCACATAATTAAGAAGGATATGTTCAGATAATTTGGGCACATCAAGAGAATGAGTGATGAAAGAATGGTAAAAAATATATATGAAGGAAAAATCAGAGTGGTATGAGAGGTAAGGTATCAAGGTAAAGCTTCGTAAACATAGTATTGAAGAAGCAGTCTAGAATCAGGTGAAAGCTAAAGAATCTTTTGTATTGACTTTAGATTCTTACTGCATTTTCTACAGTATACGTGATACAACATGAAAATGAAACAAATTAAATTTAATGACCTACTTTGTTAAGTTATAGAGGAAACTTACACCTAAATTATCTATTTACCAGCTTATACAGACACTAACTTCA
Source organism: Dione vanillae (assembly GCA_037178615.1). Lineage (NCBI taxonomy): Eukaryota > Metazoa > Arthropoda > Insecta > Lepidoptera > Nymphalidae > Dione > Dione vanillae. The sequence continues at coordinate 380,698 of JAZFAU010000197.1, forward strand.
TATCGAGGCTATAGACCTAGTTTTTCCTGTTAGTATATAATAAATAATATAATTAACACGTTTGTTTGTAAATTACCTTAGCCCAACTTCAGTAAGTTTCCACCATAATATATACAATTGGACCGTTCAATTTCGTTGATGTACCTAAATTAGTTTAGAGTGTATGTTATCGCTTTTTTAGGCCGATTGAAAATAATTCTACATCACCAATGTACTCATTTTATTTATGAATATATTGTTAGTTGCTTAATCAACTTTTATGATTTTAGAGAAACCTTAGAAAATTTCGAACTAATAGATAATTCATAACTAATAGATAAATCTTTATTTAAATTTCAGGGTCCCATATTCGTCAGTTGATAGACGATAGCCAAGGCTATTATTGCCGAATAGTGTGTTTGAGTAGAAAGGTGAAATTAAAATTCACCAAAAGGTAGGAAGTTTTGTGTTTTATTTTTGCCATATATTGTGTAAAGTTTGTCCTGAAGTCAATATTTACAAGGTTTTTTCCTGTTGGTAGAGAAATATGAAATTTGGTAAGAAGGTAACGACCACGCGGGGTTGGCTGTATTTGACCTTGCTATGGCTAATGGACTGCCCCTACTGATAGACTCTCCTACGCGTCTTCAAGACGTGGATGGCCATAGTACCTAGTGCGTCCAGAACAGTACCGGGTTGTGGTCGATGCCCCTTTGGGACCTTTTGGTCACTGCCTATTGTGGAGTGAGGTGCCTATTAAGCGTAACAGTCGCAGAACACCAGCGACTCGCGTCTGGCACTATAAGTCGGCAGATTTTGACGGGATGCGTGCTTTTTACTCATCCTATCCCTGGGTGCCGATTTCCTTCTCTTCTAATGATCCGATTACCTGTGCTTCGGCTGTCGCCGAGGTGGTTTTGCAGCTTTATGTTCCTAGCTCTGTAGTGCCGCTTGGTGGCAAGTCACAGCCTTGGTTTGATATGTCTTGTAGACAAGCTGCTGCTGAAAAGCATAAAACATATCAAATGTGAGTTGAGGCACTGGCTACTGCGGATCCGAAGGTAAAAACCTTAAAAGGGAAGTATAAGCGAACCTCTAGGTACTTTAAGTGGCAAAGCGCCAGAGCCAGGTCCGAGCATGTCGCCAAAATTGGTAAGAAACTTGTGGGCTGCCCGTCTGGAACACGTCAGTTCTGGTCGCTCTCTAAGGCAACACTTGGCAACTTAACCGACCTTCGTTTCCACCGTTACGCACAGAGTCCATACGGCCAAAGAGAAAGCCGACCTCCTGGGAACTCTTTTTGCCTCAAATTCAACTCTTGATAACCAAGGTAAGACACTTCCGACAATTCCAAGATGTCTGAGCTCAATGCCGGACATTAAGTTCAGTTAAAAAGCTGTTTGGTGAGCCCTTTCTTCTTTGGACATCCACAAGTAGAGTGGACCAGATGGCATCTCTCTCGTCTACCTCCACTTTAAACGCCGGCAACGCACTTGTAACACCTCTGTTGTTACACAGCGCCGTGGGCGTCGGTGATCACTTATCATTAGGTGACCCGAACGTTCGTTTGTCTTGTCCTTCCCATAAAAAAAAGGGTGCTACGGTAACACATATGTACATATGGCACATATCCCATTTTTACGTATGCATACACTGTGCTCACTAGCCGTGTTTTATTTTCCCTAATAGGATGGCATTTTGTAGAAATAATAATAATGTAATTGATTTTCATACAGCAAAATCTTGTCAGAATCTCCATCGTACACCCTCGTACAAATTTACGAGACGACAGTTATTAATCATATTATCAAATTAAACGTTTCTCCATGTCTTTAATATATAAAACAAGAAGCCTATGAGGATAGGCTTACGTCCCTGACCAGCGAGTTAACTGCATGCGTTTATTTTATGCAACACACAACTTTTAAATAAAAAAAATAAAATATACTTTATACAAAACCACTTCGGTTATTATTGAGTTTGTCGTGTTCGTTGACATGAAAGTGGGGAAAATAAAACACAACAAAAAATATTTTGTTTTAGACATAAAAAACGAACAAACGTATATAAATAATAGTTTGAGTGATAGTCGGTATGAAAAGTGTTTTCCTATGAAACGACAGAATAGAAGCCTATTTGGTGTACTCTAAACTACATTTGGTAGTAATATTGTCAAAATAAGGAATTTATCTTTTAATTTAAATTCAAGTTTAAAGCTTATATTTATCAAACAAGCCTATCTTCATAGGCTTCTTGTTTCATATATTAAAGACATGGAGAAACGTTTAATTTGATAATATGATTAATAACGGTCGTCTCGTAAATTTGTACGGAGATTCCGACAAGATTTTGCCATATGAAAATGAAATATTTAATTGATTACTCATTTCACCAAGTTAATATAATATTCAAAATGGTAGTTTAATATATAGTATATTGAAATATCATTTTTAATGATATTTAATAAAGCATGCTATAAAACGACACTCGGTAGTCAGACGTCCCACTTGACGGACCATCGCATGGGTGATTTTGTTTCTGGACTTAACAAGCTTGCAAAGTGTAAACAAAGCAATAGACTCATAATTTTCTTACTAATGTTCACAAAGTTACTTCAGTACATATAAATTTTATATAGATTTTAATTTTCGAATATCTGGTTAACTGTTATACTATAATAATATTAAATATATTGTTAAAATTCTTTTAAAAAAGAGGTTAGTCTTAGTTGATAAATTCTATAAAAGCAAGGAAATTATGTCGATCGGTAGTTGCACGTAGGCAACGGCCTATAGTTATGACTATGACTATGTTCTCGAAAGACTTGTTCTGGAGATAGCCAGTTATCTTGGGAATGATGGTGATGGCTATCCTACAGAGATAAGTGGATAACCTGGGATAACAATTGTCTTGGAGTGCATTGGATAGTTTTTATCATGGGTGACTTTTAGCCTGGGTTGTTGCTTGGAGTGCATCGGATACAGTATCCCAGGTAGTAACATCTTGGCTATAGTGTGATATTTTAGTATTCTTGGAGACTTGACTTGGATAGTCAGTTGTCCTGGTTCGAATTCTTATTTTACCTAGCTTTGAGTACTACACAAAGCTATGATCAGGTCACCTAATGATTGCACACATGGCTTAATTATTAGAGTATAATTTTTTTCCTCTTCTTTTCAAATAAAACAAAAAAAATACAACATTCATCGTCGTCATAGTCAATAATTTCCCTGTAATTAATTTTTAGTGAATTTTAAAATTATTTAATAATGTGACCGAGGTCGTTGAGACGCAGCAGTATCGTCTGGTTTTAAATTATTCCCACTTGGGGAATGAATTATTTTGATTTTCACGATCTAGAAACAAGACACGCGATTAATGAAGCAATGAAGCTGTGACCATCGTGGGGCAGTGAGGCAGCATCAAATGGTAAACGGGATAGTTGTGGGTTTTTTGAATTTCGTTACTCAGAAAGCAGAGATATAAATTTCTACAAACAAATGTCTGTGTTTTTCTTTATACAATATGACGTTGAAAAATAAACCCTCATTAGTAAAATAACATACGTTTACACATACACTTTTATATGAGTATAAAATATAAAAGTATTAATTTTAAAATATAAGCACAAAATCCTTTGCATTTAAGGTTAGTAGTAATTATGACACTAATTAGAACACAGAAAAATTCCAAAGCTCATCAAACTGTCAGTCATAAAGTAGAACAGGCTTACGTATATCGAATATGTTGTACAGTATTGTATAGAATAATTTTCTGTTCTATGTTATTTTTTTAATTAAAATAACAAAACTATGTTTTAATGACGATGTGTGTTTTAGAGTTTTTGTGAATTAATATTTTGTGAATTCATTATTTATACATTCTTTACTCATTATTTATATTTCCAGGCTCTGATGAGTTGTATCTGTTATATCTATAATTATTGGTAGATTCTAATAGAGTTTATTATTTAATACAAATTAATGAATATTTCACTAAAGATAGAAAATTATTTTAGAGAATTTATAAAATCCTCACTTGGTACTTGAAATTTTTCAAGGAAGACATTGCAAATGCTTGTATATTAGGTAACTGACATAACCGCCAACGTTAGCTTCGAAATAAATAAAATATTAGTAAACAAGGTATTATTAACACTTTAGTATTATTAGTAAACATTACTAAATTCCCACGGTCCCTGCAGTTCCCTCTGCCTACCCTGCCATGTGCGGGATAAAGCGTGAAGCTAAAAAAAAAAAAAAATAAAAAAAAATAGTAAATTTAATACATAGCACTTCTTGCACCGATTACATACATCCGTTAATTGTCAAGACACAGTTCCTCCAAGTCGATATATTTATGAGGTCACTGCCAACACTATATGACAGATGTATCCATTATACGTCGGACTTTAAAATGCACCGTCCACGTTTCAGAGATTTCCGTAGAAACATATATGAATATCAAATCCCTCAATAGTTAATACCTTAACTGGTAATATAAAAACGTAGAACAATTTCATTCACAGCACCAAGTAATCTGACTTTACTCCTTAGAGAATGATTCTGTAAATAATTTTAATATTTTACTAGTATATAGTAGTTGTATGCAATCAGTGTTGCTGAAAGCTAATCAAAGTTTGTAAATACATTTAGTTTTTGAATATTAATTTGTCTCACGTTTATGAACTTACTTTATATTATAACTTACCATTTGTAAATTTAAACTTGAGTGCCTTACAATAGTAGATAATAATGTACAAGAGTCGTTCAGCTGCTATACTATTGAATAGATTATACAATAGCTGTGGCTGTATGGGATCTTACGGTGTCCCAATTATAATACATAAGTGGTTCAATAATCATGTATATATTTAAATAGCTATAGAATAACCAACCTATATTACACAAATACACGGTTAGTTGACGCTAAATCCGATAAAACATAAAACGCATTCCATATTTACGTATATTTTGTAAAGCTGCGCTAAAAGTGTTATGAAATGAAGATTGTGCGTAATGATTACGAATATCCTAAAAGTTACAATTAAAGCCGTCGCGACTGCACAACGCGATGGTGGCTTTTATTTCTGAAATATTATAATGCAGAAACTTTTTAAACTTAAAAGGACACTACTTGATATAATAAAAACAAAAAATCTCCAAAGTTAGTGCCGCTGAAAACAGGATAACCGTTTAATATGTTACAACAAGCTATTTACACAATTTAATTGTTTAGTTTGTAATGATTACGTGTATCACATACATACTTGAAGTATATATAATCAGTTATGATTTTACGCTTAAGCTCACATGTAGCAGGGTAGACAGAGGGATCTTGGTGTTATGACCGTTCCGTTCCGTCCTCCATTATACATATTATTCAATCACATCAATATTTGAGTTGAATGGCAAATAAATTTTATCAAAATTTAAATATTGTGTTTAAGTTTTACATGCATTCTGTTATTGTGTAAAGTATTTTTTTTAATTTTTTTACCGTACATTCTCCGTCGTGTATTCTCCATACAACGTGACATTGGCGAAGTGAATTGTGCTCAACTGACACGCTCGGAACGTCATTACCATACCAACATAGTAGAACAGAACTTTAACGTCTATGGCCTGATACGAAACATGTCAAAAAAGTATGAAAAGTGGTAAACAAACGACTTAATATTTAACTTTCGTCATAATGTAGATTCACAGTATCAGTCTGTAGGGTTTCCACTCACATCGTGTGAATTATATTTAAGAATATTAAAATAAATTTAATTATATTTAACGTACTTCGCCCTGGCAATATGGCAAACTGCATCGTGTAGTTCCGCCACTCATCACGCAATGCCTCGAAAAGCGGAAAGTGGTACGAACTAACATTAGGTTCCCTCTGCCAAAAACTAAAGCTACAAAAATGTACCCAAATGATAATCCAAAGCATCGCTAGCGTCGGCTAAGTATATAATTACACATTCTCAAGAACTATTCTCACCGTCTCAGTTTAGAGTAATTATGAATATTCTAAAAGTTACATTTAAAGCCGTCGCGACTGCACAATGCAATGGTGGCTTTTGTCTCTGAAACATTATAATGCAGAAACTTTTTACACTTAACAGGACACTTGATATAATAAAAACAAAAAATCTCCAAAGTTAGTGCCGCTGAAAACAGGATAACCGTTTAATATGTTACAACGAGCTATTTGTACAATTTTTTGTACACTTTAATTTGTTTAGTTGTCTACTAGTTTGGAAGCATAGTTCATTTAAGGTTCTCATTTTATTGATTATATAATTTTTAATGAATTACTTTACAAAACTATATTAATATCTACAAAATTACTTTCCAATTACTCTTTTAGCCAGCATCCGAGCTCTTATTGTTCTTCATAAATGTCTTTTACTTTGCCTAGAGAGAAATTGCTTTTTGAAATCTTGATAATTTTGGCCTTAATAAGGTACACGTTGTTGCTTGAGTGAGGTGAACATCACTCAAGCAACAACATATACCTTACTGTACAACTTAAAATCGACTCATATGTATTATGTTTAGTATAGATAAAACATACACATATATCTAAAACCAAGACACTGAAAAGTTAACAAAGTACAGTTAGAGTCACAGTTTCACTAACAGTAGAGTTCCGTCTGCTATCATACATTATAAAGATAAGGCTGCTTTCTGCTTCAGCAATAACATCTCTACAAACAAACTTACAGTGTCTGTTGTGGCGTTATCGTTGGAACTGAAATTAATAATAGTATGTTCAAATTAAATAATAGGTAAAGCCTAAATATAAAAGTTTTTCAAAAGCATGAAGCCTCTCAATTCGGTTGAGTCACTCCAAAATTTGCCAAATCAAAGTCAGTCCAAATTTCTTTCTTTCGAAGTTAAGTATTTTTAAATGAGGTAATAAATGTAGCGGATTATTTACCACCAACTTCTGCTATTTTCTGGCATTTTGGCAAATTTTTGTTTACAGATCTCATTTAGAAATATTCTAGAAGAAAGTTCTGTATAGCGGGACGGGACACAAGAAGCAGGGACTAAGCAACGGAGTGTCTTAAACATAACTTACAGCCTGACTACCCTGCCATGTGCGGGATGATAAGCGGAAGCTATAAAATATAAAAAAATAAAAAAAGTTCTGTATAAGTTATACCCTCTCATTCTGGTAGACAACATTAACTTTTCACTACTATTGAAACTTTTTACCGTACTGTAAAATTGTCTGTTACTTCTGTACTATTGTAAATTATTACGAATTTTAAATCTTTAAGAGAGATTTTAATAAATACAATACGTGACCACTTATAAGGCTGGACAATGCGCGTTTAGAACATTTGTAAAGTGATATAAAAATAAATATTTCGTGACCTTATTCACCAAAACAGGGGTCAATGAAAATGGTTAATCATGTAGTCCATGACATCAATTTTCCACATAAAACGTTTTTGTACTGTATTATGATTTTGACATAGAGAGATTAAATATTTTCATAAATGATGTCGATAGACGGCAACGTAAACGACTAATCGGTGAATGAACGGTATACAACAGTATGTATCTAATGGATAATGTATTATTTTTAATTAACTACTTTGGGTATAATGGGCGACTTGGACTTAATGAGTAATGGCTACTTTGAAATATATAATGTAAAATACCTTGACATAAAAAACCTATAATAAACAAGCGCCATATGTATATTTCTATATATAAATATATTTACTAGCAAATCCAAAAATAGCAATTAAAAAACTAAACGCCAACTAAGTTTATTTGTAAACGTAGATATTTCTCGAGTGAAATTAATTCTTACTCTCAGCTGGTAAGTAGAACTGAAAGAGTAGAGACAGTGTTGAAAGTAAGAGACGAAGAGATTAGTCCGATTTTGAATTGATAATTTTGACACCTTTGATGGAAAAACATTGTATCAAGTTAAGTCAATTAAAGTGATCTCACCCAATAGAATATTATTTAAAAAAAATAATTCGAAAGCTCTATCAAACAAAAAAGCTTTTCATCGCCCGCTTTCTTCATTTTTAGCTTATTTTCAAGCTAACTTTCAGGTCCTGTACTGCCAGAATATAAATTTCACCACAAAAACCATCTCTTAAAAAACGAGGAACGGAAGTAGCAATCAGTTTTTTTAAAATATATATTTTGAAGACGATCCTATTAATTGCCTTGTATGTTGATATAATTACAATGATAAGCTCAAGTAGTTCGCCTCACTTAGCGGTAAGCTTTAAGGCGTTGGAAATTAAGGACTCCTAAATTAGAAGCGGTGGCGCAAGCGGCACAGCATACAGCGTTACTTACAACTACATTCTAATGCACCAAAATAATTATTCCTTAGAATATTCTTTGGGTGGAAAAACAAAACCATATAACTAACAAAACGTAGATTTTCTTAAATGTTCGTAAACAATCATTGGGGAGACGGATAAATATTTTTATTTCGTCTGTTTCATTAAAATGATTAAATATTTCTTGAAAGGAATACTTTCAAGACACACTTTGTTCAGAACTACTTGGACGAGTTTAAATAAAACTATTTACTCTTACTACTAGGTTCATTACATCAAAATACTGTATCTAAGTTTTATAATAAATGTAATGAGTGTTGGTCAGTATCATTAAGTCCACACAAAAACCAAAGTACGGCCGTCCGCTCTATATCGAACTGCGACTCAATACTCAATTACTCACAGACGGTATTTACTTTTAATCTGAATTTTTAAGAAGCCAATTGTTTTAAGTATATCTACGTGAGTATCAATTTTCTAACTGTCATACAAAGAAATAAAAACGTTTGGAAACTTAAAAGGTTTTTGTACGCCTTTTTACTTCATATTGATTAAAAGAATTTTGTATAATGGAATACACATATTAATTAATTTAAAAATCAAAATGAAGATATATCTTTCTCTTTGATTCCAAAACATAATTAGGGGACCTTTGTCAGATTATTGTACTGTGAACTAATAGAAAATAATTAAGATCATAGTAAATAGTAATAAAGACTTTGGTATTATAAGATTTACAAGGTAATTTAGAGCAATAATGATCCTTTGGAGTTAAGATGGACAGCCATCTTCTCAGCTTCTCTTACACTATATAAATATATATTATAATCATATATCTCTATAATTATATATGTATAAAAATATAGGTTCCGATGCTGGTCTAATAGAAACTCAATAGGCCTTCGGTGCATGTCGATTATTGCATAACCAAGATTGAACATGAGATGTGATGACGAGACGAATTATTGAATATTGGTGGACAGGATAGTGGTGCTGTAATAAGCATCGATTTTCAGCTAAAAATAAAAAAAAGAAAAGGTGGAATATAACCTATTTTACTTTTTCTGATTTATTCGTATATTTATGACAGTACGCTCTTCCTTTTACTGATAATGAACTGAAGAAATTTACAAATTCCAAGAGAAATTGATAAAATCAAATTTTAAATGAAAAGTTCTATATCTAATATTAATAACAGAGAAATATTCAAGCTGGTAAAGTTTAAATTGAACAGTAACATCGATATCGTACGGCATACATCGCAACAGCGATGACCGGTCCTCTTGTCGCCTGTCACAGCTCCGCTCCAGTGAGGCTCGTCACGGCTGACGGGTCTGACCACGCGCCAGCCAATGTAACTTTAATGATTCTACCAGTTATATACTGGAATCAGTGTTTAGTTAATAATATATAAGCATACCTTTCTAAAACTATATTAAACATAGTTATGGGATTGTAAGTGCGATACAAATTTGACAGAGTATTTTTTTGCTTTCCCTCTCTGGAGGAGCAAAGTTCGATACTTAGTTCCATAATTAGATGCGTAATGTTGTGATTCGGGTGATAGTTTGAGAACGAAATATTTTGACACTAGGTGAAAGTATATTGAAGAAACGTCTCTATATATTTTTTACTATCTTATCGCCCTATTTTGCCATGGCAGTTTGGGCAGAAGAAACCATAGGCTAAAGCACTCAAAGAATATTCTAAATGAGGTATTCAATGAAATAATACGTAAAATATTACTTGAAATACCAACTAATTGGAAATACACTCACAAGCTTCGCATAGGCTATGAAATACCGTCCCATGTCCTTATCCATTTGTGGCCATCTTGCCATAAACTACAAGTGAATATTAAATAAAAATATTTACATGTACAAACACTATCTACTCTCGAAAAAGGCGGAAAGCGGGGACGGAGAAAACAGAAATTAAGCAACGGAGTGTCTTAGGTTTAGGTTCCCACGGTCCCTGCAGTTCCCTCTGCCTACCCTGCCAAGTGCGGGAAAATAAAACTTTTCTTAAACCGTCTTTATTACCTTCCTTCCTACCTAACTTCATCGAAATACGGCTTCTCTCTTCCGCTTTAAACTGATGAAGTGAAAAGCCACATTTCAATGAAACACAATAATACTATAAGCTTAGAATTCTTCTTCCATAAGGTGTGATGTAAAGCGAGTTATTGAAGTAGTAATCGAAAGATACCTGTTTATAACCAGCTGAATACATTCTCATTTCGCCCTCTTATATTAATTTTCCCTCCGTAGATTAATTTTTGTACTGAATGCATATGTAACTTGAGCATTGTTGATGTGAGAAACATCTGTTATGAAAACATGTTAAACTTATTTGTTTTTTAAAGAATAAGTAGGGGGAGAAACGAAGAACTTGCATTGGTTTCATTATAAGGTTTTAAAATAAGTATAGTAATTTATAATCATCAGTAGTTTATAGAAATTTCAAGGTTCACTTTTGGAAATATCACTTCAAGAATTTCCACTATGATCAGTTGTATTTCCATTATGCGCTATGGAAAGTAGGCAAAGCGCGGTATTGAGTTCCGCCACTAGGCAAGCAATGCCTCGAAAAAGGCGGAAAGCGGGGGCGGAGAAAGCAGGGATTAAAGCAACGGAAGGTCTTTACACTACACTAGGTTTATATTATATATATATATATATATATATATATATATATATATATATATATATATATATATATATATATATATATATATATATATATATATATATATATATATATATATATATATATATATATATATATATATATATATATATATATATATATATATATATATATATATATATATATATATATATATATATATATATATATATATATATATATATATATATATATATATATCCATATTTTCCATACACGTTAAAGTATTTGCTACCTCAATAGCGCGAAAAATGATGAAATGAAAAGCGCGTTATGTAAAGGAGAATGCTTTACTTTACCAATCGCTTTACCATTGCTCAAAGTCGATAGTCGACCACTGTTATACTTAAAATGAAAAAAAAAAGATCTACATACTATGTGAAGTTATCTATGACCAGGTATTTCAAATATGTCATAAGATATGTTAATTGTTAAATTGTAAGGTTGGACATTCATGATTTCATATGCACTTATAACAATTTACACCTGTATAGTAAAGTTCTCATTAATTTTCATATTTTAATCACTACTTATTTAAAATTAAACCATTACTCGGAAATGTTACCATATTAAATATACATTTATTTGTAAATTATTATTAGTTTGAGATACATAACTTATTATTGTTCTAACTAATGTTAAATTCAATTAAGCATTCCTTCACTTGAAGAGATGTTTCAGACGTAAATATAATTTACATTATAAATAAATTAAATCGTACAAATTCGTCTTTATAACGTAATTAAGTAAATCACTCGTACCTGCTTCCACTCCCCGGGATTAAGTAAAATTGACACTCCCAAAATGCTTGTCTCTTAAATATTATAATAAACGGAATTACATTGAAATAATATAAATATACTTATGGCATGTCAGATAGCCTTGTGCTATTTTTTGTACTATTGGTTTCCGTGAATTTGGCAGAGAATGTTCAACAAACATTTAGTGTTTTTACTTCAGATATAAATGAAAGATATCGCCCGTTAAACTGTAAATCCTACCAGAGGGAAAGTTCTAAACAGGAGTAGTCAGCATGTACGCAGTAGATAAGTTAGGTTACTTTAAAATATTTATATTTTTGCATAGCATTAAAATATTTCCGAGGTCGCCCACACAATTTACACGCATTTCCATAGTAAGGCCGTCGTATATTATGTGTGGTCTTGTGTATTTGGTCAGAGGGAACATTAACGCTATCAGGCGATAAATATTACAAAATGATGTAAAAAAAATATTTAGATTTCTGGGTTCGATCCCCAGTCGGAGAAGATGGATTTTTCTATTTCCATTTTCTTCGCTCTGGCAAACTAGGCAAAGCGTGGCGTTGAGTTCCGGCCTCTCAACACGCAATGCCTCGAAAATGGCGGAAAGCGGGGACGGATAAAAGCAGGGACTAAGCAACGGAGTGTCTTAACACTAGGTTCGTATGGTGCCTGCAGTTCCCTCTGCCTACCCTGCCATGTGATACAGCGTGAAGCTAAAAAAAAAAAAAAAAAAAAAAATGAGAAACAATCAGATACTGTGTGTAGGGGATTAATATTATTCATTTGAACCATCCGGAACATTATGACGTTGAACATGTATTGGTCAAGAAATTGATCTAATTTGCAATCCAGGATATCTGGACTGCCTGAAAATCCTGGCACAAAGCTACAAGACTTTAGTGAAACGTTTGAAAAAAAAATGTAGGGAGAAAAAGTGCGATAAAACGGTACTTCGTTTCCTATTTCCCCCTAAATATCGTGACGAACTTTTAATCGCATTGTATAATGATACTGCTTTAGCAAAATCTCAAAAGCTTTGAAGCGTGTAAAATTATTTTTTAATAAACAAATGAGTGAATATTACAGTAAATGGATGGTTTTTGCAATTTTGATGCGCCAATGACTACTCGTCATGTCGATTTTTTGCATCTCATTCATCTCCATTAAAAAGTATTTTGATCGTCAGCCAATATTGAGAACATAGAGCTGTTCATGTTATACTCGTATAACAAATTTATTTAAAACTAGCCTCTGGATGCAGTGGAAAATTAAATGTGTTCCAGAAATATCAATAATTGTCATTGTTGAAGCATTCCAAAGAGGGGGTTCAATTCGTGCTACATTAGTTTTGCATATTAAAAAATAAAATGATTTTGTGTAATATATTATATTTTAATATTGTGTTATTTATTATTATTTTACATTGTTATAATTTATATAATAAATTAATATTTGAAACAGTCGTGGCGCAGCGACACCGAACTTTATTCACGTAATAGTTGTGAGTTCAAATCTTCATAGAAGGAATTAATTGGTTTACATTTTCTAGCTCTTTAGATGGTTGGTTAGATGACAAAATGATATGAAACCTAATTATTGAAGAAAATTTGCTATCTAGATTATCTTAACACGACGCTCCTTCTGCCTACTCTGTTATACTTACTTACTTACTTACTTAACTTCACGCTCTATCCCTAGAGGGGTAGTCAGAGAGAACGGAGCATATATGTGATATAAAAAAATTAACGTGAAATTACTACAAAATATTTATTTATTTACTATGTACAAAGTAGCGGCGTTGAGTTCCGACACGCGGGGACGGAGTAAGCAGGGACTGAGCAACAAAGTGGCTTAACACAAGGTTTCCATGGTTTCTGTAGTTCCTTCTGCCTACCCTGCCATGTGCGGGAAAAAGCGTGAAGATACACAACACTGAAAAATCAATTAAAAACCATGTAGTGTGAGAGCGCCTGAACGGTTCGCAGGAGGGCGCGGGTTCGAGTCCCGCTGCGTTCAAATTTTTATATGTTTTCTTTAAGTATTTTTTCTATCCTCAGTGTGGATTAACACTTTAAAAATCATAAAAATATATAAAAACCATGTACTTTTGTAGTATTACTGTTACTTAGAAACCTATAAGAACATTACTTAAAGGATTTTTTTTTATTTCCACTTTTACTTGAACTTAACGAAAGGAGATCCACCCTTTGTACTGTATTATGCCGAGTGTTTACTCTTTAACGCCAATTATTTGTAACTTGTTTTAAAGATTCTTTCAATATTATAAATAATAAGGCCTTTGTTTGATATTTGTTATCTCCTTGGTTTAGTTGACTTTTGATTTATACTACTTTATTTTGTGATTTGTTTATTTTTCACTTGAATGTTTCGTTTTTTGTCCTGTCTTATGTTGTGAAGACAAAATATGCCGATAAAATGACTTTTACCTTCAAGTTATCTAATTTTCAATTTAAATTATTAAAACATTTATTACACGCATCTCTTACTAATGCATGTTTAGGAGTGTACGTCATAGTTCTTAATTTATTTTTGCAAGGAAATGAAAATAACTTTTACAAATAGAAATTGAACCTACAATCGTCGAGCTTACAATCAGTTGCTGAGCCACGACGGGTTCCAGTCTAAAGCATGTTAATAATAATTGTCATCATTTGAATCGTACGCAGTGCTTGCTGTCTCTATCTAAATTTAATTATATGACTAGATGTTCTTTGTCCATAAAGTATCATGAAATTCTTGAAGTTTCATATTAAATTTCAAATGACTCTGACACAAGCTATAACAAATTATATTAAAACTCACACATACACGCTTAAAATAACTTTTTCGTTCAATATATAAATATACATTCTATAATAACGATGTGCAAAGAAATATACAGGCGGCTTCGAAAAAAATTGTAACAAACGATGAAAACATGAACATATTATTATTTTTATTTTTTTACATATTATGAATTATGAAAAACATTTTATAAATTCTATTTGTTATTTATATTTTATGTGCTTAATTCCATGTACTGTACAATAGGTTTGCATTAAATTTTTTGCATTTTGAGTCTTCTTTTTTTTAAAAATAAAAAATATAACTAGCGCGGTGGTAGTGCATTCGATTTAAGGAAGATTAAAACTGTATATAAAGTGTAAAATGTGTGAAGTACCTCCAAGAAACTATTACGAAATGTATAGTTATTATGAAATGATAGTTCTTATCCATTTGTCTTCGGTAAGCCTTTACATATCAAAATTCCTACGTTAAATATCGATAAACAATTTTGAAAAGTTGCATTTAAATAGCCAATGAAAGTCTTTGAAGTTATACAGAAAAATAGTTATAATTCAGTACATATTAACATATATGCTCCGTTAACTTAAATTCGTTTAATTGTAAACGGCAATGCAAATTTTCGTTTAATAAACAGATTATATAAGGAAAGTTGTTATTATATTTTATTAAAAATGTTTGAAAATTACAAAAAAATAATAAGCCAATATAAAATAAGATTCAGTTCTTATTAAAAAGAGATTACACACCACACCAGAGGGCAGGATACTGTCAGCTCATTCTGCAGGAATCCAAGGCAATACGCGAGGCAACTCAGGAACCGATGGCGGTAGTTTGATATAATAATTATATCAAATGACAGACGAATACCACCTCAGTCTACCTGTGACCATGGAAGAGCATTTGCAGTAGGCAAAGTGTTCGACACGTCGGGTTTCACAAAAAATGCTAATATACGCGATAAATCCGTTTAAATTGTTTTATTTAAAAATATCACACGTATTGAAGTTTCCATAAAAAAATATCGAAAAGATAATGCGACCAGTCTAGGTTTAATGAAGTTCCAATAAATAGGTATCTCTGGTTATTGAGAGCTAGAGTTAATGAGAGGTAATACATATAAAAATTTGAACAATCAATTAAAAACAATCGAACCCGCACCGCAAGAGGACGCAGGTTCGAGTCCCGCTGCGTTCAAATTTTTATATGTTTTCTTTAAGTATATTTTCTATCCTCAGTGTGGATTAACACTTTAGAAATCATAAAAATATAATGAGAGATGTCAACGAACTGACTCCATTGCAATTTTAATAACATATCTTAACCAAACAAAAATTACTACTACTAATGAAATTACACTATTAATGAAAAAAAAGTAGTTCTATAATTACAATACTACAATATATTATTGACAAAAAACTTGCAGTAAATCGAAATTAATTTAAAAATAAAATATACCAGCCTAATAAAAAAAAAACCAACTCTAGTTAACTTTTTATGGTTATTTCCTTTGTATTAGAAGTGTTACGACACTACATTTGCCTCTTCCACAAATTTAACAGAAATTACTTACTGGCTGAGCTGTGTTGGAAAATGGCCTCGTATGTAGATAATGGGTCGACATTGATTGGCCTTGATGTTGATTTTCCAGCTGTAGTTGCCTAATTATTGGGAGCCTCATGTGACAGTTCCAGGATTTAATTTAGTCTGTGTTAAATGAATTTGTAGCGTAGGCTTGATTCCCGGCTTGAAATATAGTATTTAAAATTATTTTTTTGTTAAACTGTTAAAAGGTCTTTTTTGTCTACGATTATATAATTTTAAGTTGAATTAAATTTTGACATTCTTTCAATCAACCAATAGTTCAATCATGAATTATTTTTGTAATTTTTACGATTATTTTAACTAAACGGTAAATTTGAATCTCAATTGGGTAAATATTTCAGCGTCATAAAAAATTATGAAAAACAGTCGTGACGCAGAGATGTAGCGCTTACCTGTGAACGCGAAGGTGTATGAGTTCAATTCCCATGAGGGGAAGACGGATTCTTCTATTTCTATTTTTTTTGTTCTGAAAACTAGGCAAAGCGCGTTGTCGAGTTCCACTACACAACCCACAATGCTCCGGGCAGAATGCCAAAGGTGAAAAGCGGAGACGGAGAAAGATAAACTAAGCAACGGAGTATCTTAACACTAGGGTAATATGGTTCCTGCAGTTCCCTCTACCTACCCTGCTATGTGGGAGGTAAAGCGAGAAGACAAAAAGAATATACATTTACATAGCAAATAGTATGTAGCAGGATAAACAATAGGAATCTATTGTCAAGATATTCCACTTTCCACCCAATTACGAGATATTGTATGTTGTGTACTTAATAAATACAATTTAACCTCGTTATCAGAACGGGTAAATGAAATAATTCATTCTCCCTCACTAGGAATGAAACCAGCAACCGTCGCATTTGCAGGTAGGCGCTGTACTACGCCACGATGACGTCGATGTAACACTTAGATATGCATAATTAACATAATCATAGTAATTTTGACTTTATTTATTAACTATTATTTATTCATATTTAATCTGTATTTTGTATTTAGTAAAACAAGCAGAAAGGACTCCTTCTCTCTTGTTCTTATTCTAAAACCAGAGAACACAATGAAATTTCCCCCAAGAATGGATTTGAATCTAAAATTTCGTTTTTATAGTCAGATGCAGACAGCATCTGTGCAGTTAAATTAAGTCATTATCATTATGCAAATATTATAAAGAAAATAAGTAATGTAATTTTATTTATATATGATTTTAGTATTTCAATGGCAATGACACAGGGACGTGACTTTCATGAAGAAACACTCGATGCTTCTCTGAATAATATTAAGATAATCTACATGTAAAAAATATTATAGTGCAGGACTAGTAAACGTGAAACTTTGTGGGTTCGGTTCCCAACTATGCAAAGCGTGACGTCGATTTCCGCCACTCAACACGCAATGCCTCGAAAAAGACGGAAAGAGGTGACAGAGTGTCTTAACACAACGTTCCTGTGGTCCATGCGGTTCCCTCTGTCTACCATGCCATGTGCAGGATAAAGCGTGAAACTAAAAAAAATACAATTAAATAAGTTTCTCTATCTAAAATCTTGAAACAAATGCATAATTATTGTATTAAGTACGGTAGATCGCTAGCGGCCACAAAACCAATACTGATGAAATGGGTCAACTGACTTTGTTCTCATTCAAGCCCTAAGCGTTTGCGTTAATAAAAAAAAAAACAATATTCAATTGTCATAAGAATTGCATAAAGTAACAATCATGCGCTCTACGAGAAAACTAGAAAAACCAGTTTGCAGTAATACTGTTCAATAGAAATTGTGTGATTACAGTTACCACGTAGGCACATCTCATAATAAATATTATTTAATGGCAAGGGGTTTATTATAATGGTATTTTTATAAAGGCTTAAAAAGAAACTGAATGAGAGAGTGAAGAATTGTATTGCTAGGAAAAAATATAAAGCAGTGTTTGAAATTTGCAACCTAAGCGTTCTTAAATTTCTAAGATCCTCCTTAAAAATATATTTTAAAAAGAGTGGATTAAAATTTAAATTTCATTAGTAAAAGTAAAATGACGTTTAAGATATAACGTATTTTACCGTTTGCTGAAAATTTGTTCTAAAAGATCAAAAGCCTTTCTCATTTCTAGATGATCTAGAATAAGTAAATTGGTGATTTTGTATGCCTTAAAATTATTATAAATATAAACTCAGCTCACATCTTTATAAGGAAATTATTTTTAAGAGATTTTTCATCGTCTATTTATTTATTTATCCAAAAATAATGTTAAAACATATATATATACAAAGATATATTATTTATTTTTACCGTGGGAGAGCCTTGCATTTGCACGAATGGGCCGGCTCGATCGGAGTGATACCACGGCCTCACAGAAAACCGGCGTAAAATGACGCTTGCGTCGTGTTTCGTCGCGTGAGTGAGGGTACCGGAGGCCCAATTCCCCCCACCCCCCTCCCTTATGATGGCGCAGGTTAAAGAAAATCTACCCCAGGAGGGTACCAACTGCGCTAGCGTTGGAGAATCCCTCTCTGGACATCCAGGCTCAGGACTCAACTCAGCGGAGCGTGGATGTCCAGGCCGCCCCACGAATTCTGGGGGGGGCAAAACCGCGCTAAATAATTCCCGGGGCAAGAGCGGACGTTACACGGCGTCCCCTGCCACACTAGTTGTGGAGTTTTGCAACATCAGGGGCTTACATTCTAACATCAACTCTGTCCACTACCACCTCGAGACAGTAAAGTCGGCTTTGCTCTTTTTGACCGAGACGCAAATATCGTCTCCGGCGGACACCTCTTACTTGCATTACCCTGGTTACAGTTTGGAACACTCCTTCGTACCAAAAGCAGGTGTGTGCGTGTACGTTAGAGGCGATGTTAGCTCACGCCGCCTCAGGAATCTTGAAGGTAGGGACCTCTCCATCTTGTGGCTACGTGTAGATAGCGACGACCACCCCCGCATCTACGCTTGCCTCTACAGGTCCCATAGCGGTGATGCCGAAACTGAGCGACTCCTTGAGCACGTCCAAATGGCTACAGATTTGGTTCAACAGCAGATCCCTTCCGCGGAGATCGTGATACTCGGCGATTTTAACGCCCACCACGCCGAATGGCTTAGTTCACGCAAGACCGATCACGCTGGAAGATCTGTTCATGACTTCGCCCTGACCTATGGTTTTACGCAGCTGGTTACAACGCCTACGCGAATCCCAGATGTTGAAAACCAGGAACCTTCACTGTTGGATCTTCTGCTGACTTCCCACCCCGAAGACTACACCGTGTCTGTCGGTGCTCCTCTAGGCTCCTCTGACCATTGCCTTATCCGGAGTGTGTGGCACTACAAGTCAGCAGACTGGGATGGATTGCGATCCTTCTTTGCGTCCTACCCATGGAGTCAGGTTTGCTTTGCACTGGTTGACCCCAATGGCGTTGCTGATGTTATTGCTGATGTGGTGATGCAGGGTATGGAACTTTTCATTCCAAACTCTGTGGTCCCTATTGGTGCCAAATGCCAACCTTGGTTTAGCCGATCCTGCAAAATTGCTTCTCGCAATAAGTGGGAGGCTTACCAGGCCTGGGCGGCTGCTGCAGCGACGAAGGATGTGAATACCAGTGCCTTAAAAAAGAAATTTAACCACTCATCCCGATCCTTCAAAAGAGACATCGCTAGGGCGAAGTTCTTGTACACCTCCAGGATTGGCGAGCGACTAGAGCGTCTTCCATCTGGAACTCGCGCATTTTGGTCTCTAGCTAAAGCCGTCCAAGGAAATTTCTGTACGCCATCTCTACCACCTTTGCTCAAGGGAGAAGATTCATTGGTCCACGACGCAAAGGAGAAAGCCGACCTCCTGGGCAAATTCTTTGCGTCTAACTCATTCCTGGATGACAAGGGTCAAGACCCGCCAATAATACCACGGTGCAATTTTGTCATGCCGGACATCCGTTTCCACCAAAAAGCAGTGCAGTCAGCAATGCTATCCCTGGATGTCCACAAATCGAGCGGGCCCGATGGAATCTCTCCCATTGTTCTAAAGACGTGCGCCCCGGAGTTGGCACCGGCAATAACGCGCCTTTTTCGGCTTTCCTATTCCTCTGGCGTAGTCCCGACTTCATGGAAGACAGCTTTAGTGCACCCGATCCCTAAAAAAGGTGACCGCTCAGATCCGACCAATTACAGGCCAATAGCCATAACCTCATTGCTCTCGAAAATAATGGAATCCATTATTAACAACCAGCTCCTACGGTACCTTGAGGATCACCAGCTGCTTAGCGACCATCAGTACGGCTTCCGTCAGGGTCGCTCGGCTGGTGATCTCCTAGTATACCTGACACATCGTTGGGCACAGGCCATCGAGAGTAAGGGCGAGGCTGTGGCTTTTAGTCTGGATATAGCGAAGGCCTTCGATCGGGTTTGGCATAAAGCACTACTTTCAAAGCTACCTTCCTATGGGCTTCCTGAGAAATTATGTGAATGGGTCACCAGTTTCCTAACTGACAGAAGCATAAAGGTCGTAGTTGACGGCGAATGCTCCGATCTCATGTCCGTTAATGCTGGTGTCCCGCAAGGCTGTGTGCTATCACCCACGCTGTTCCTCTTGCACATTAATGATATGCTGCAAATGAGTGGCATTCATTGTTATGCGGATGACAGCACAGGTGATGCTTTATACACCGGCCGCGCCAACATTTCTCGGGAAAACCTCATTGAAAGCCGAACCAAACTTGTGTCTGTAATTGAAACTTCGTTTCAGGAAATATCAGACTGGGGTAAACTAAACCTGATCCAATTTAACCCCAAGAAGACACAAGTTTGCGCGTTCACCGCTAAAAAGCTGCCATTTGTCGTATCGCTCCGTTTCGAAAGCACTCCTCTAACTGCCTCAGCCAATATCGGAATTCTTAGCGTCGACATATCGAGCGAAGTCCAGTTTTGTGATCATCTGGAGGGTAAGGCTAAATTAGCCTCGAAGAAGCTCGGGGTGCTCAATAGATCGAAACAGTATTTCACGCCGGCTCACCGCCTGCAACTTTACAAGGCTCAGGTTCGGCCTCACATGGAATACTGTTCACATCTTTGGGCAGGGGCTCCCCAGTACTAGCTTCTCCCTCTAGACCGCATTCAAAGGAGAGCGACTCGAATTGTCGATTGCGAAAAGATTTCTGATCGGCTCGACTCCTTGGCACTGCGTAGAGATGTAGCCTCGCTATGCATTCTCTACCGCATATATCATGGGGAGTGCTCTGAAGAACTGTTCGGACTGATCCCTGCCGCCTCTTTCCGTTATCGATCTATGCGACAACTCCACCACCCCCACCACCTTTGCACACGACAGTTGGCAGAGTACAACTGTACGATTTAGCAGAAATTTTCTGCCCCGCACCACAAAATTGTGGAATGAGTTGCCGCATGCGGTATTTCCGGACAGATACGACCTGCAGACCTTCAAAAAAAGAGCGTATTCTCATTTAAAAGGCCGGCAACGCATCTAGTAGCTCCTCTGGTGTTGCAAATGTCTATGGGCGGCAGTATTCACTTACCATCAGGTGATCTGTCAGCTCGTTTGCCACCTATATTATAATATATATATATATATATATATATATATATATATATATATATATATATATATATATATATATATATATATATATATATATATATATATATATATATATATATATATATATATATATATATATATATATATATATATATATATATATATATATATATATATATATATATATATATATATATATATATATATATATATATATATATATATATATATATATATATATATATATATATATATATATATATATATATATATATATATATATATATATATATATATATATATATATATATATATATATATATATAATATTTAATATTTCCCCAATAATATTTAATATCGTCATAAATATTTTAATAGATAATTTAATTAAACATGAGAGAAAATGGGGTTATCGGTTTAAGTTAAACAATAAATACACAGAATCCATTCTTGCTTTTGCGGACGATCTCGCGATACTTACTAGGAATCCAAAGCAATGTCAGCTGCTATTGGATGAAGTAGAAGAATTTTGTGCGTGGAGGAAGGGAATGAGGACAAAACCTAGTAAGTGTCACTGCTTATGTCTGGGTAGACGAAACACTAAATATACCTCATACGATCCGGGACTTAAAATAGATGGTAAAAGCATTTCTATAGTTTCCGAAGCGGCACCTTTTAAATTTCTCGGCAAGAAAATAGATTATAAAGGCCGTACTCCATCTTTAGATGTACTAGTCGACAGCTTATTGACAGATCTTGAAAAGGTAGAACATCAACCTATAAGTAATGTCAAAAAAGTTTGGATATACGACAATTTTCTAACATCACGTCTGAATTGGCCTTTCCTCGTATATGATTTTAATAAAACCCTCTTGGCTAAGTTAGATGCAAGCGTCATAAAGATACTGAAGTTTTGGCTTGGGCTAGCGCATTCGGCAGACACCTCAACCTTATTTAGGGAAAAAAATAACTTTGGGTTGAGATTAAAGAAACCATCGGAGCTCTATAAACATCTAAGAGTTGCCAAAACACATATCCTGGGAAAATCACGAGATGAGATTGTTACCTCACTTCCAAAAGACAGAAGTGTCCCAGAGCTTGAGTCAAGACTTAAGTTCCATAAACAATTTATGATAGGAGCACAATCAAGTAAAGTAGGGTTAGGATCAAAGAGGAAAGTTCAAGATATGGACATAATAAAATCTTTTATACGGCAAGACGAGAATGATAGGTATAAGATGCACGCAATGGGGTTAGAAATGCAAAACGAGTGGCTAACTCTGGGAGAATTTGTATCCCTTTAGCTTTAAAATGGCGCACCCTAATTCATGACTGGTCTCCAGCACTATTAAAATTCTACCTGAATGCGTTCCAAATGACTCTTCCAGATCAAAGTAATTTAGTGAGATGGGGTAAAGCTGTAAAGAGGCAATGGGGACAGCTAAACATATGCTGGTGGGGTGTAGGGTACTCCTGGAAAGTGGTCAATACTCGCGGCGCCATGACAAGGTACTAGAAATTATACGTGAAGCCGTTAGTCTTCCAGTAGCAAGAGCACAGAGAAACATTACAACCAGCAAACGTTCAACAGAGTTTGTGAAAGAAGGTTCTGTTAAAAAACACACGCAAAAACCTTTCTCAATATTAGATCCAGCTCCTGATTGGACTCTTTTGATGGACACGTATGAGAAACAGTATAAAATCCCTGAGGACATTGGTGTTTCGTCATCCAGACCTGATATTTTTCTTTATTCTCGAAATCTAAAACGCGTAGTACTGGTAGAACTTACAGTTCCGTGGGAGACTAATATACCTAAAAGTCATAGCTTCAAACTTAATAAATATTTCGAGCTTACTAACGAACTGACCAGGAATAGGTTTAGAGTAAATTCATACGCGGTAGAAGTAGGAGCGAGAGGTATAACAGCGAAATCTCTCTTTAGCTTGCTAAAAGATCTCGGCCTGTCTAGAACTATTACTAATACATTTCTAGAACGTACTTCAAAGGCGGCATTAGCAGAATCTTTTCGAATTTGGTTAGGTAGTGGGAGGAGCTCGGACAGTGAATGTGAGCGTTAATGCATTTTAAAGGGGCCCCTTTAAACCTACACTTGGGTCGCAAGTCCCAAGCGCTGATCGGAGCTCCTCTTCCTACAACGCGATGGGCCCGGCACCCGCACGGTGAATCCATGGAATGCTAAGCAGTTTCTTCTCATATATATATATATATATATATATATATATATATATATATATATATATATATATATATATATATATATATATATATATATATATATATATATATATATATATATATATATATATATATATATATATATATATATATATATATATATCTATATATATATATATATATATATATATATATATATATATATATATATATATATATATATATTATGTTAAGGTTAATCAAGATTCAGATTTCCATATTTAAATTTCTACAGTCGACGTAAAACTGAAAGGTTACCCAATTTACCTTCCGACATGACAGCCTGTCGAACACAAATACGAACACGTACAAGTAACACGTAACGCTGGGTAAGATTAAGATTATGCTGGATCCCAGAGACCTCGCTCACGCTTGTAAGACATGGAACACGAGATTATGTATGCTTTTATATGAAATTTAGGGTAGAGCTAAATAAATAAAAGTGAATTTCTTTTTAAATTGCGGATTGTAGATGGATTTCCACTTGTGTTTCGTAGGTGTTTTTTCGTTTGTAAATAAAGTTATATAATTTTGATATTACCTTATGTATGCATAGAGAATAACATTATTAGAGATACTTAGATAATATACGGTCTAATCTGTCGATGAATTATTTAGGCGATATTTGGCATAATTCAATTATTTATATATCAATCAATCAAAATCTTTTTAATATTTCAATTATACAAATGTCGTTGGTAACTATTGTATACATATCAGAGAACCAATATTATGAAGAAAACTGACAAATACATACTTATTTAATCTCTCATCTTTTCTTATCCTTATATAAACTTTGTAGGGTTTACCTCAGTTGATTTATTTGATAACAAAATATGAAAATTTACGTAATAAAAAATAGAGTTGCTATATCTATGTGTACATACATAAACTTTCTAAGATGTATATATGTAGTACTATTGAAGCAGAACATACCACGAAAGCCTTATATGTTGTAACGTGATAAGCGGATTCGAATGTACTCCGCTTGACCTGTTTCAGTATTGACTCCGCCGTTGTGGTTCAACGCCTTCCTGCCTTATCTTATCTTTTTTATGTTCTCTTCTTAGTGTAAATGGTTATTTGCTGTAAAAAGTTTGTCTTTTTTTAACTATACATTTGTATAGAATAATATTTTGTATTAATTGAAAAAGTTTTATACATAAGTATTTATTTTGTGTTACAATATTGTGTCAATGACATTTGGTTACACTTATTTAGTGATACCTGAACCTACAACTACCTTATTAGCAGTCAGACATGGCAACCCTTTGTTTATCTTAGTGATATAGGGAGGAAAAGCCTTTGTTTTTCTATGATATAGCCTGGCACATTGGCACTTTTTATCCTGGTAAGACTAAAAAAAGTGTTAATCTGTTTTAAATATCCCTTAAAACTTTATACTGGCAAAGTTAAAGCCTTTTATTTTCCTTATAATAATACTAACAGAGATTAATTTTGATTCATACTTGTGAAACTTTTATTAATGGCTTAGATTATAGTGAAAAATTACATTAATGTGGGCTATAATTTTGCGAATTGATTAATTTTATTTTATTCTTGAAATAAACTCTATATTTTAAAGGAGAGATATAGTTTATATCTGATGTTGTAAAAAGATAAAAGAGATACATATTCTCTTCTACTAGTGGTAGTCAGTCAGTCGCAATAATTATTGAATTGAAATGAATTGAAAAAGCTCTTTTAGGATTTTTTTACTATGTAAATAATACTATTCTCAAGGCTGCTAAATTTACTTTGAACAAAAATAGCTTTCATGCTAGCTTTTGTTCGTATTTTTAAATGTATAAGTTTGTACCTAGACAATTCTGGCAATTTAACAAAAGTTTTGATTTCACTTCTTATATTAAATAAAATTACTCATAAATATCATTTATTACGATAAGTGCTGCTAAAATTTTTGTTAATAGCATTTTTTTTTATAGCTTCACGCTTTATCCCGCATAGCAGAGTATAGTAGGCTTTATAGATTGCAGAGTAGGCAGAGGAAACTGCAGGGACCTTATGAACCTAGTGTTAAGACACTCCGTTACTTAGTCAATGTTTTCTCCGTCCCCGCTTTCCGCCTTTTTCAAGGCATTGCGTATTGAGTGGCGGAACTCAACGCCGCGCTTTGCTTATTTGCCAGAGCGAAGAAAATGAAAACAGAAAAATCCATCTTCCCCGAGTGGGAATCGAACCCTCAAACCGTTGCGTTTACAGGCAGACGCTTACGTCTCTGCGCCACGACGGTTAATAGCATGTAATGTCACAATTTTTATAACGTTTTAAGCTATTGAGCCTCTTGTTCTATTTTATTCTTTCCAAGAGTTCGTTACTCTATCTAACAGATAATTAATGGCAATGATGGTAAAAGGAGGGAACTCTGCATCATTATCTGTATTTTAACTATTAATGTAAATCAAATTACAGTATGAAACAATAAATCTATATAATCTATTATAGATGCTCCTAATAGTCAGCGAATGTTTAACCACTTTGTCGACTAGCTCCAAATTTACACCGCACAACTCTGGCCGGCTGTAATTAAATTTGAAACTATTCTGTGTACTGTTGAAGATGATAAAATGAATTAGAATTACACGTTTCTATTATTTTATATACCCTTGAAATTCTATTTCTGAGTTAAGGCTTTTGCGGCACTGTAGTAACAATTGATCCTGAAGCCGGATGTCATGGGTTCGAATTTAATACAAGCAATAAATAATTTTAAATTTTTTCGCTTTCGCAAGACAAAACGCTTCGTTGAGTACCTTATACTTACTAATCGCTTTAAATCGAGGTGATTTACAAAAATTTTAATTGAAATCGTGTTTTGGTTACACAAGATTAGACTTATATTAGACAAGAGGACCGTCGTGGCGCTGAGGCGTAAGCGTCTGCCTGTAAACGCGGCGGTTTCTGGGTTCGATTCCTACTTCAGGAAGATAGATTTTTCTATTTCCATTTTCTTCGCTCTGGCAACTAGGCAAAGCGCGGCGTTAAGTTCCGCCACTCAACACGCGATGCCTAGAAAAAGGTGGAAAGTGGAGACGGTCCTTACAAGTGCGGGATAAAGCGTGAAGCTAAAAAAAAAAGATTAGACTACCCTACACTATATACTAAGATAATAGTATATTTGTTATTTGAGCGTCGAATATAAGTCTAAATGAATTATTTTATGCTTTTTATTCTATCTATACAACAAATACTAATCACCTAGGTCAAATAAAAAGAATAAGTTAAAAAGCTTAACAAAAATGCTTAAATAATGAACCTGCAATAACTAAACTAAATAACTTTGATAGAGTAGCTAGAACTATGCTTATAAATTGTTACAATTTCCTTTTCCCTAATACCACATTAATAAGACACAATCCGTAGTATAAGGAACTATGAATATTAATCATTTTTCTGACCTCAATTCTGCGGTCGATGTGAAATATAGAGTAATAATATTGAATCTATAGACAAGTTCTATGTATAAGGAAAGAATATTGTTTTAAATAGAGGAGCATGCAATTTTAATAGTTATACATCTATATGATGTGTTTCTTAAAAAAAAAAAGAGAATTATATTTAAAGGAACAGAAGGACCGTCGTGGTGCAGACGCGTAAGCGTCTGCCTGTAAACGCGACGGTTTGAGGGTTCGATTCCCACTCGGGGAAGATGGATTTTACTATTTCTATTTTCATCGCTCTGGAAAATAGGCAAAGCTCGGCGTTGAGTACCGCCACTCAACACGCAATGTTTCGAAAAATGTGGAAAGTGGGGACGGAAAAAGCAGGAACTAAGCAACGGAGTGTCTTAACACTAGGTTCATATGGTTCCTGCAATTCTCTCTGCCTACCCTGCAATATGCGAGATAAAGCGTGAAGCTAAAACATGAAAAGAAGGAACCTCGAGTTAAGTTCTCCTACATTCTCCGTTCTTCTAATCAGTTTCTAATATACAAACACCAGTGGGGTATAGCACTCACAGCGATCAACTCTGAAGCGGCTGAGAAATGTAATATTGGATGTATCTAATATATTGTAACTGAAACCTATAAAACGCAAGCTTCCCTTATCGCTCATACGGGTACGGCTAACCATAAAAAATATTTTCGAGATATATACTGACATATCGCTATTTATTAGTCTTTTGTGATTTATAGAAAAAGTAAATATTTTTGGAATTTCTAATATAAGTCAGATAGGATTACTTGAGCGAGCTGTCGAAGAACATTCTTTTGTTGGATCTGAATATTAATATTACTTAATATTTTTTTACGATGCCATTGTGACGCTGTAGAATAGTATCTGATTGTGTTCCAAAATTAATTTTATTTCTCCATAGATTTAGAAAAAGTAAAGAAAGAATTAGAAAAAGGTAATAAATCACTTAATACAATACAATAGGATGGTGATTAAGTCACAAAAACATGCTATTTTAACATAAAGATGTTATTACGTATGTTTATTTCAGACCGTGGTGGCGCAGAGGCGTAGCGTCTACCTGTAAACGCAAAGGTCTGTGGATTCAATTCCCACTCGGGGAAGATGGATTTTTCTATTTCCTTTTCTTCGCTGGGAAAACTAGGCAAAGCCCAGCGTTGAGTTCCGCCACTCAACATGCAGTGCCTCGTTAAAAGTAGAAAGCAGGGACTAAGTAACAGAGTGTCTTAACACTAGGTTCCTATAAATTCTGCAGTTCCCTTGGCCTGTCCTGCCATTTGCGGTTTAAAGCGTGAAAAAAAAAATTCAGTCAGCCATCTTCCACAATATAAGAAGAATCTTTTAGCATTCCATATATTCAGTGATCGTGTTAAGTATCGTCACGTGACAGGGAAAATTAACTCGGAGTATTGTCGGGGACGAGCGACACAAGTGACGTGTGCACCCAAGCTTAAAGTCCTTTAAAATACGCATTATCGCTTACGTTCACTGTCCGAGCATCTCTCTTTACCTAAATTGGGAATGTTTCTACAGTTTGATCCTTAAAAATGAATTGTTTATATTCTAGACAGGCAAAATTTTAGAAAAATACAGAAAAATCTTTATGTGCGAGACAAATCTAAAATAAACATATACAGAGAAAAAAATTAATACTGCTAAATTTGTTTGGGTTACTAATTTTATATATATATAATTATTAATATATTGTCATAAATATTAATTTATTAATATTGTAAATAAAAAAATTCAAAAAATACATATATTTACTACATGTTATATATAAAGTGTTGTAACGGCGATCAGTCCGCCGCGCGCCGTTCTAACGCACGCACGTCGCTGTAGAGACGGTAGAGCTTATCTCGTTAAAAGCTTTTGTCAAAATCTGTAAAAGCTTAATCAGGATCTGTATTTTATACTTGAAATGTGACGTTTTGCGATGGTCATTAATGGAGTCGTCAGCAAGAGTGGCTCCGAGGAGCGTGTTTATGCAGTGCCTGGTTGTGTTGGTTGCCATGTCAACCATGAGTCGCGGGTTCGTTGAAACTGAGGAGTTTATCAGTGATTTGGATATGCCTAGTGAGTTTAGTTGATTTTATTACTTAAAATGGTTTAAAAATAAGTGCTTGACAGCAGTTTTAATTTTTTACTATTAAAATATAGGTGAAATTCCCGTGATCTTTTTAAATTATAGTTATTTTTATAAAATATTTATAGTTATAAAATATTATATTAATGATTAAATAATTAATATTATATTATATTACTGTCGATATACATATATAGATAATATTTTTCATAGCATACTGTTACTTTTTTCTTAACATTTAAATTAACATTTTAATTAACTGTGATCTAGAAACAAGGCTAGGAAAAGGCCAGTTACCCATTATTACATTTTACTCACTTCATTAATCTTATGTAAGAAGTACATTTTTATTTCAGAAATATAATAATATATGATTTTTCATATTTTTAATGGAGAGTAAAGTTGGAGGAGAGTCAGGAATAGAGTGTTCCAACATATTGCTAGAACATTCCGTTCCCCACAATATAAAATGTTTTTTTTTCTCCCCGAGTAGGAATCGAATTTACTATCATCGTTCTGCGTTTGCAGTCAAAGATGCCACTGCGCCACGATAGAAAAGATTGTATATACATGTTTAAATCAACGATACTTTTGATTTATCTCACTGCAGAAAGTAACTTATGCAATAATATTTATTGAAACACTACTAATGATCGAAAAGTTCATAACCTATGCTTAACAAGACTACAAGTATGAGTGTAGTCTACGTCGGCAAAGAATGTTATCTCATTTTTGTCTTTGAAACAAAAATGGTATTAGGTCTATTGCATTTATTATGTAGTTAGTGCTGATTCACACGTTACGGGCACTTGGGTACATCACTATTGTTTTATACGTTTATATATTTATGTGTACTTTATGTAATATAAGACGGAATGTATAGTAACGTGAGATATATATATATATATATATATATATATATATATATATATATATATATATATATATATATATATATATATATATATATATATATATATATATATATATATATATATATATATATATATATATATATATATATATATATATATATATATATATATATATATATATATATATATATATATATATATATATATATATATATATATATATATATATATATATATATATATATATATATATATACAATAATACAGATCACAAAATATCAAGCGAATTGATATAGAAGTCGAATTACTTAATAGCATCACTAATATTTTAATATACGTATAAATTTAAATCAATTCTTCATTGATTGATTAAATTTGTACTACATGATACATTGCCAACCTCACAGTTGATAATAACAAACCTCACAGTTACTTAAACCAGTTTTAAATGTAAAATTAGAATAGATTTAGCATGAAAATGGGTATTTCAAAATTAAACATACGCAAATAACACTTCTTTGTTTACGTAACGACCAGAATACGACGAGGCATGACTTGTAATAATAAACAGCTACAACTGCTATATACCTTTACATTTATAATTAATAAATAAACATATTGTCGTATTAACAAAAGTTATATATATATATATATATATATATATATATATATATATATATATATATATATATATATATATATATATATATATATATATATATATATATATATATATATATATATATATATATATATATATATATATATATATATATATATATATATATATATATTAATATATAAATTCTTAAGTTTGAGTAAATATAAAAGTTATAAGTTACATAAAAATTACAGTTATTCTGTTAGATTAAGTAGTGGGTAGGTTCAATTTTTATTTACGGATAATATTTATATGCTTAACATAATATCTTATCTTTATATAAGTCTAAATCAATCTAATTACGTATGTACATATATCAGTAGCCTGATCTCCATAACACAGGCACTGTCTCGACCAGCACGTGTTAATTTAATAACAAGATCTGATCGATCTGACGCTGTAAAGTAACACAATATATATATATATATATATATATATATATATATATATATATATATATATATATATATATATATATATATATATATATATATATATATATATATATATATATATATATATATATATATATATATATATATATATATATATATATATATATATATATATATATATATATATATATATATATATATATATATATATATATATATATATATATATATATATATATATATATATATATATATATATATATATATATATATATATATATATATATATATATATATATATATATATATATATATATATATATATATATATATATATATATATATAAGTCTTTTATATATGATCTACTACTTTGATATTCTTTTATATTATTATGTACTTACATAATGAATCGAAATAATCATAACAATCAACAGAAGTCGTGCTTTCTTTTATTTGTAGTAACAATAACATTGTGAAATAATCATCTGATTTCATTGAATTTACCTTTCAATATTTATCTTTAAAATGAATTTCAATTAGTAATTGTTTTTAACTTAAGTCATACAGACGTAACTTTTCATTTTATTTTTAGTTTCATACTGTACTATATATATAGGCAGAGAAAATCTTCTATTTTGTTGTAGTTACGTGAAACGTCCCGTTTTGTCTTTCATAAATATCGAACACGCACATTTGAAATATTTCCCACACTCTGAAATAAATAGTAAAGCGTGGCGTTAAGTTACACCATCCAACATGTGATGTCTTTCTTTACAGCTTCACGCTTTTATCCCGCATATGGCAGGATAGACAGAGGGAACTGCGAGAATCATGGAAACCTAGTGTTAAGATACTCTGTTCCCTACTTTCTGTATTTCCGAGGCGTTTAGGAAACTGAGGAATAGAGCTTCTTAACACTAAGTTCTCACTGTCTTATCCTTCTATGTGGAATATATTGTTGGTATATAGCATGAGCTTGAAGAAAGAACATCCTTAATAAAAAAGCATCATCATCAATCCAAAAATCCATGGAATGTAAAAAGTTTCTTCTGTTATTATTGTGAAACTTTTAAAATATTGCGTTTTATATGACATTAAAATAAATACTCGACATGGGGAACATGGGTGACAATTGATTTTTTTGATAATCTCTATCTCTATTTCTATATATAATAAAACATTAAAAAAAGTCGTGTCTGTACATTAAATATTTTTACAGTAAGAATTCGAAAAAAAAATTATTTGAAAGTTTGTCTGTTTGCAAACGCTAATCTCAGGAACTAGAAGAATTTTGATGAAACTTTTTTATTATATAGCTATAAGTCCTGGCTAGGATATACGCTAGCTTTTCTTTTGGAAATTCGCTTCCCTTAAAGATAAGGGGGTAAAAGGGAGGAGGCAAGTTTGTTTGAAACTCCGTTAGTTTTGAAGCTAATTCGATTAAAATTAATATTTGGCTATTTGGTTAGAAATTAAGAATGCAGTCATAAAGATTTTTGAAAACTCTGCCTTAACGGAAGTGAAAAAGGGGGGGGGGGGGGTAAGTTTCTGTGAAACTCCATCAGTTTTGAAGTTAAATCGATGAAAATTGAAGCTGTTTACAAGAATACCAAGCTTTTCTGACCTTCGTTTTGTGACGGTTACTTGTTTAAAGAATCATAACGAGAAGAATCATCCCTCAGTTGCATAAATAGATAATCAAAACCATACTTTAATGTGTTGTAGCGGATTGTGTAATACACCTTATAAAAAATATGCATAATATTTCATAACGTAATATACTCAAAAAAAATATATAAAAATTTATTATTTCACGTTTAAAAAAATTAAAGACAATTATGTCATAATAATACCTTTATTATAATAATTTAAGTAACGTTGGTCCAAATCAAACCACAACATTACTATTTAGTACCTAGCTTTATCGAGACTGTGTACGTAAATGTTACGAATTACTGAGATACTTTAACTCGAGCATATCACTAAAAAATATAATGTATGTATGCGTAATACATATAAAAACCGTAACGCGGCCAACAGCTAGTACGAAACAAAATAAAATTAAATTGGCACAATTTTGTTGCAAGCGTCTGACCGGTTCTAATTCACTATAAGTTCAATACTCACTAGAAGAAATGTTTGTATGCAAATTATTTTTTCTGCTTTCAACTTAAATAAAATTTGATAATGACACCACATGGATATTACTTCTAGAGGCTTAAAAGTTGGATAAAAATGCAACAAAATTAATGTTTGTCATGAAAAAAAAAACAAGATAACAAGCTTATAAATTAAAAGAGAAGGAATGCTTTTTGAAAGTCATGATTTCGTAGTATTCAAAACTTGGTTAAATTAATATATAAATAACACAACATACCTTTTGGAAGAAATATCATATTATATTTTACAAATATTACATTTTTATAGTTCACGGTAGTCCACATGATTGATGAAAGCATAACTTGTCTACGATATATAGTATCATAGTATCTACGATGAGACAAATATTTTTTTTTGTTTTACCCGTGAGAAAACACTGGTGGTTCTATGCAGCTGTCGAAATCAAAGGCGAAGGCCTGACAGTTAGTCTGGATATGGCGAAAGCCTTTGATCGTGTGTGGCATAGGGCACTCCTAGCAAAACTTCCATCGTATGGGATTCCTGAGAATTTGTGCAAGTGGGTCGCAAGCTTTCTTACCGGGCGTAGCATTAAAGTCGCTGTCGACGGTTTTTGCTCTGATTATTTTCCCGTAAATGACTCTAGTTTGCGCGTTAACCACTAAAAAAAACCCTTTTGTCGTGTCACCAGTTTTTGAGAACACTTTTCTTAAAGCCTCGCCTACTATAAGTGTATTTGGCTCAGTGTTTTGAATGAATAAATCAGTATCTCGATCATTTGGATAGCAAGGCCAAGCTGGCCGCGAAGAAACTGGGTATCATCGGAAGAGCGAGACAGTACTTCACGCCTGCACACCGATTGGCTCTGTATAGAGCCCAGGTTCGGCCTCACATGGAGTATTGTTCGCATCTCTGGTCTGATGCACCCCAGTATCAACTTGAACCATTTGATCGTATACAGCATAGAGCCGTTGGTATCGTTGAGGACCCAAATATCTATGAAAGGCTAGCTTAGGCTTTCCTCGCTGTGCGTTCTCTACCGCTTATACCACGAGGAGTGTTCTGGAGAACTGATTGATCTGATGCCTGCCGCTGAATTCTCCAACTGCACAGTACGATACAAATTAAGGTATCATCCCCACCGTCTGGACACGTGGAACTCCACTACTGTGCGGTTCCGTAGGAACTTTTTTCCACGCACCACACTACTGTGGAATAGCCTACCTGCGGCAGTGTTTCCAGATCGATACGACATGGGTATCTTCAAAAAGCGCGTCTGCGTCCACCTTAAAGGCCGGCAATGCTCTTGTAACACCTCTGCTGTTACACAGGGCCGTGGGCGTCGGTGATCACTTACCATCAGGTGACCCGACCGCTCGTTTGTCTTGTTCTACCCATAAAAAAACACAAACAATAATACAAAACACAAAAAATAAGCTTTTTTGTGTTTCTCTGTGTTTGGTGGTCCTCATCAAGACCAACATTACAATTTTCCCGGCTTCAAGATCAAGACTTTGACCTCTTTCTAATAAATCTAAGAATATCCCTATATATTTTAAATTACAAAATTATAATTTATGACATTGCGGTCGGTGACTCCACGAAATGGTAAATTAGCAAATGTATATGTTTTTACAGTATTTTTTTTCGGTATAATTTTTTTTGGAGATCTTATTGTGATACATTTCCTACTACAATTACCACTTTGCCTTGTGACCACTTTTCAATCGGCCAAATCGTTGACTGATTGACTAGGCTTTATTTCATTGATTTACTAGGCAAATAAGGTTGCCAGAAATAATTAATACATTAACTCCTCCCCCTAATCACCACAACGGGACTTATAGCTGAATGCAAGCCCTAAATCTCGTTGAAGTGATCAATTAAACTATTAATTTATTTAATTTAAAAAAGAAATTTCATATGTCATCGTTCAATTTAAAATTAAACTTTTATATCGAAGAGATGACATTTCGAGTTGATAGCTTTATCATTTGTCATCTAAATACATACAATGACATGAAATGTATTTCAAATTAAATAACATTACAAAATAAAGAGAAATAGATATTAACGGAAATTCGCTCCACTAATTGTAATAATTATCATTCATCACATCACATTTTCACAAACTTTCATTGGTTCTAAGTTCTAACTCAACAATCCATTTCTGTCTCAACGACATCTATTTCAGGAAGTTTTGTATGCGATTCATTTCAATACATGATTTATAAAGATCATTTATAAGGGTTCAATTGTGGAGGCTCCTTGAATGTTTAAGGAACATTTTGGGTTAGAGGTTTCATAAGAATATTGAGATTATTAATGTTGACTGTAACAACTTTATTGTGAAGTATTAATATAATATTGTTAATATAAATCTAATTGTTTAAAGTAGTTGTTGTCTCCGTTGCTTAGTTCCTGCTTTCTACGTCCCGACTTTGCCTGTTGAGTGGCGGAACTCAACGCCGCGCTTTGACTAGTTTCCAGAGCGAAGAAAATGGAAATATAAAAATCCATTTACCCCGAGTGGGAATCGAACCCTCAAACCGTCGCGTTTATACGCAGACACTTAGGCCTCTGCGCCACGACGGCCCTCTCAATCTCTCTCTCTCTCTCTCTCTCTCTCTCTCTCTCTCTCTATATATATATATATATATATATATATATATATATATATATATATATATATATATATATATATATATATATATATATATATATATATATATATATATATATATATATATATATATATATATATATATATATATATATATATATATATATATATATATATATATATATATATATATATATATATATATATATATATATATATATATATATATAAGCAAGCAAAGCCACGAACACTCGCTAGTATATATATAAAATAAATAGCGGAAGTAATGAGTGTCTCGGGACAACGCAGGTAAGATAAAAACGAAAGGATAAAATATCCACTCTACATTCAACTTGGATGTATTTAATGAAATATAAACAAACAAAGCTCTGTAGTTTAGTTGCCTTTGTTGATATATACCGTCGTGGCCCAGCGTGGTAAATATCTGACTGTACCCGTGACTGTTGCAGGTTCAATCTCTATTTGAGGGGTTGAAAACATCACAACATGGATTATATTGGTTTTTGGAAAAAAATATATAAATTTTTGAAGAAAATTATTGTAATTTAATAAAATGTGCTTTAATACAAAATTCTATGAATATTATAGAACGGTTAGTCTAAAGCTGTGACTTTGTTATATAGAGAATATTTAAAAATACTATCTTAAATGAAATTGAAACTCTATAGTTACTTAGATATTATATTGAATAGTTGTAGCAATGTTCATAACAGTATAGAAATATTCTAGTATTTTCTATAAAAATATAAGTAATAAGCCTGCGTTAATAAATTATAATTTGAATAAAAGTTATTCTTCACAAACATATTTCAATAGTACTACTATTGAAAGTGTTTGTGAAGAATAACTTTGAAATTGGCAAGTATAAAAATTTCATATTCATACACTACATATACAACCAAGTCTAGTCACTCTCTTTCTGTCTCTTTCTAAAAATGAAAACATAAATAAGATGTAAGGGTAAGTATAATAATATTAAATATCATAAATGTTCTATTCAAAGCAGAAATTTTGAGCAATTAAATTACTAAAGTTTTACTTGAAAAATATTTAAATTAGTTGAAGTTTCTAAGATCGTAGACTATTTATACATAATTCAAATTGTTAGCGGTTGTATGAAATGTTATTTTACGTGACATAATTTGGTAATAATAATAATAAAACTGTAGGTGCTGTCTTGAGAAGGTCATTTTGCTTGAAATATTTATAATATTTATATATTCTTGAAAAATTATAGCTTCTTAGTCGCCTACTAAGCTTCTTGAAACCTGAAATACTGACATTATTCTATGTAAAACGACCAATTATATCATTTTTAAATAACTTCAGGTATATTATGATTACCGTTATGTAGTATAGCCAATAGGCTAAATTTATAGCTTTAAGTATTTCTTAGGCCAAAGTAAGTTCTTTTGCTTACAAAAGCAAATATTTGTATAGATAAACAAAATATAGTTTGTATATACGGCTCTTCATTGTTGAATTATACACCTTTTCATGAATTGGCTCTACACATATCCTTTTATATTTTTATACTTTGGCGTATACATATATAGTCAGTCTTAAACATCCGCAACAACTTTGTAAAACATTTAACGTGCAAATTTTCTCTGGCTTTTGTACTCTCGCCTTTTGATGTATTATATTCATATTAAAACTTTATTTTTCTTATTCTAGAGTTAAGTTTAAAACACTATTTAAATTATATTATTTCTTTTTTTTTGGTTTGGTCTAGTTTTCATTGTTTCAAATATAAAAGAAATTATCGAAAACTATCGTGGCGCAGAGACGTAGAATTTGCCTGTAAACAGTTTGTGGATTCGCTTGCTACTTGGGAAAGATGAATTGAGCATTTCCATTTTCTTCGCTCTGGCAACTAGGCTAAACTGCGTTGAGTTCCGCCACTCAACAAGTAATGCCTCGAAAAATGGCGAAAAGCGGGGAACGAAGTATCTTAAAACTAGGTAGGTGCAGTTAAATGTAAAGATAATGATAGCTATAATCTGTACATTATGTGACCACAAGATTGAAATAGCTGAAAAATATCCAACTTTCAGATATTTCAAATGGTTTCTAGTTAACGTTTTCCTAAATCATGACCATTGGTGTGTGTTCATGATGAGTGTTGTGTTATACAATATAGGTATGTTAGAAGTCAAAAAATCTCTAAAAAAACTCTTCTCTGTTTTTCTCTGTTTACCCTGTTACACCACTTAAAGCACGATAGTTGAACATATAAAAAAATTGAAAATAAGATTTCAAATTATTAAACCGTCTTGGAAGTTTGATATAAAAATAACCACAAAATGGCTTTATAATTTGTAATATTTCTAATAATACATAAATAAATAAAAAATAAGATAAAGATATCAGTTATTATTATTCTGTCCATTCCGGTTGTCCGCTAGGGACGCTGACCCGCAGTCATGTACAATATTCATCTCATTCAATATCTTTACAGTATATAAGGTTATAAAGCAAACTTTCGCTAAAGTTATATTTATCATTTCGTAACAAGGTATGATTAGTAGAACTTGTTTTTTTTAGATTTATGCTTTTATCCCGCATACTGCAGGATAGGCAGAGAGAACTGTAGGAACTATATGAGAAGAGTGTAAGACACTCCGTTGCTTAGTTCCTGCTTTCTCCGTCCTCACTTTCCACCTTTATTAAGGCATTGCGTGTTGAGTGGCGGAACTCAACGCCGCGCTTTGCCCACTTTCCAGAGCAAAAAAAATGGATATAGAAAAATCTATCTTCCCCGAGCGGGAATCGAACCCACAAATCGTCGCGTTTACAGGCAGGCGCTTACGCCTCTGTACCACGACGGCCTTCATAACTTGTTTTTCAGCTTAATAATTATAAACAATGAAAAAATTATAGTATACAAATAGCAAAGTATGCCAGAGAACGAAGAGCCTTAACATTATGTTTTTTATATCCATATACAGACATAAAGCTAAAAAAACTGATCTACAAATTTTTAGAAATAAAAAAATGGCAAAATCGGTATTACTTAGCTTGTCAATAAACTGCAAGAAATCGAAAGTCGAAGAAATCGAAATCGTATACATTTTTCATTATCGTTACTCATAGAATCTAATTTTATAACGAATATTAGCAATATTTTGCTAGCGTCCCTTAAAGTGTTACACTATTAGAATTTAACGTAACAAATTGGAAGCTTCAATTTATTTCAGAAAAACAATTCTTTCAAAACCTTCAACTAAAATTTTTCAGATGCAACGTGGATTTCTTTTTTACCAATAAAGCGACTGAATAGATGCAGGTCCTTTCAAAAAAGCTTTGTATGTAATGTTAAAAGCTGCACAATGTTCTAAATTTTTATTTTTCTTCAGATATATTTCGCTTTAAAAGGGAAGAAAGAATGGAGAAAGGAATCCAGCAATTAGTAATTCCCTTTTAAATATTTATGTATGTGTCAGCATCTGTTGTATGCTTCGAGAGACCAGATCGAAAAGATTTTGTGCTCTATACTGCAGGGTAGGCAAAAAGTGTAAAGATAGTTCAGATTTTTTTTAATTTCTGCCCGTATTTCTTTTAATAGATATTAAATTAATAATTTATTGGCGTTTGAACCCATTATCAGACTTATGTTGGAATTGAACTTAAAATTAGTGATAATTAGCTATCCATGTAATGTTTACAACACTTTAGGTTTGTATGTGATTGGTATGAATATGTTATATTGCAAAACATATAAAATATATATGAATTATGAATCATTTAGTAAAAACCGCATTAAAATACGGACTTGAATTAAAAAGGCATATATTTTGTTAGTTACATCTAGCAAAGCCAATGCAAGTTTGAATAGCCCTGAAATTATACTACACGAATTTTACACAATCCTTTATAACGTAATAAAATTTTATATTTTTGTATAAAATAATATTATATGTTGCTATTTTTCCCAAAAAGCAGCTTGATTTCGCTTAACTTAAGCCAGAAAAAATAAAACTAGCAAATATACATGTATGTATATGCATGTAATATGCATATACGTATATAAACGTAGCATGTATGAATATAGTTCATTAAGATATAGTAGAACAGTCAAAACACCTACAATTTATGTCTCTCTTGTATAGGTCTTATTTTACTTGATATATATTTAAATTTCATATACTCTATAAATATATCATAACATAGATTATAGCATAACACAATATATACATTTTACTCCAGCTTGCAAAGTTAAATATTAAGAAATACTCCTATGCATTAAGTCAAATATTTCTTGTTGAGTGACGGAATTTAACGCAGGATATTTTTTGTATCATTTTCTTTAGTTTTTTGTAACTTGCATATATTTGGGTAGGCAAAGAGAACCGTAAAGTAAAAAAACCCAGTGCAAGGACACTCTGTTTTATTTTTTTTTTAGCTTCAGACTTTTTCCCGCATATTGCAAGGTAGACAGAGAGAACTGCAGAAAATTGCAATTATAAGAAGCTAGTGTTAAGACACTCAGTTCTTAGTCCCTGCTTTCTCTGTCCCCGCCGCGTGCTGTTTTCTTATTTAAGTAAAATATATATTGAGTGGTAGAACTCAGTGCCATTTTTTAATTTGGACCTTTAATTAAGAAGAAAATTAAAATATTTAATAAAAGAACCCAGTTCTGCTCATTAACTGACTGCAGTAAGACTATAGTTATTATCTTGTGAAATTCCCTGTTAAAAGGACTCCAAGATTATTTGACATCTCATTTAAGTCTAAAGACAACCGAGCTATAAATCGTATTTTTTTTTTTTTTTAGCTTCACGCTTTTATCCCGCATATGGCAGGGTAGGCAGAGGGAACTGCAGGAACCATACGAACCTAGTATTAAGACACTCCGTTACTTAGTCCCTGCTTATTTCGTCCCCGCTTTCCGCCGTTTTCGAGGCATTGCGTGTTGAGTGGCGGAACTCAACGCCGCGCTTTGCCTTAGTTGCCAGAGCGAAGAAAATGGAAATAGAAAAATCCATCTTCCCCGACTGGGGATCGAACCCAGAAACCGTCGCGTTAGTCGCGTTACAGGCAGACGTTGCGCCTCTGCGCCACGGTCCTCAAATAAATCGTATCTATAGTGAACTTCAAAGTTATTAATTTTTTTTAGCATCATGCTTTATCTCGCTTATGGCTGGGTAGGTATAGGGAACTGCAGGAAGCATAGGAACCTAGTGTTAAAACACTCCGTTTCTTGGCCCCTGCTTTTCTCCGTCCCCGCTTTCCGCCTTTTTCGAGGCATTGCATGTTGAGTGATGGAACTGAATGCCGCGCTTTGCCTAGTTTTCAAAGCGAAGAAAATGGAAATAGATATCAAACCCACAAATCGTCGCATTTACAAGTATGCGCCTCTGCGCCACGACGGTCTTCTAAATAATGTAAATTTGTAGCTTTTAAAATTTAAACTAGCGACTAACTGTGAAAGCTTAAGCTGTGTAAAGCTTATCAGTAAAGCTTATTTTTCTCTATAAATATATGGAAATAAGATCATTTCAATTTCATACAGATGTGATGATATAGTTACTTCATACATGCTTTATCCCTTAGTTGGAGAGAAAGGAGCGCTAAACGCTGAGATACCAGCATACCTCTGCCGTCTCTTCTACTGTTGTTAACCTTTTCATACAAGCCCTCCGGGTTCCTCATGCTTTTTATGCTACCTTTCTACATTATCTTTGACATTGTGGTTTTAAAGGTCAACTGAGGACTCCCCTTACTTCTCTTATAGCTCTCATTTGCATTATATATCTTTTTTACTATTCCTTCATATTCCATTCTATCAACGTACACGAATCACCGACGAATGTGGCGTTAGGGATCGCTACCTAGAACAGCTAGAAATGGTTAAGAAAAATCAAAAATACTTTTAAATTAAGAATATTTTAACTAGCCAAAGCGCGGCGTTGAGTTCCGCCACTCAACACACATTGCCTTGAAAAAGGTGAAAAGCCGGGAACGGAGTGTCTTAACACTAGGTTTCTATGATTCCTGCGGTTTCCTCCGCCTATCCTGCCATGTACGGGATAAAACATGAAGCTAAAAAAATATATTTTGAATTTGAAAATATGATAAAACTGTACTCCAAAGTAAATTGAAGTAAATATTTCTTTATAATATAAAAATATGCTGTGAAGGTAAATCTTGTACAGACAAAGGCCTCTTGATCCACTTTATTCAATTTATGTATAAGAGTTAGCATTTAATCAAATATATAGTACATATTTTAAATAAAACATGTGCTCTTAGATACCTTTTTTCAAGCAAGTTTCTTTCTGTTTCTTTTAAAGAAATTCAAGGTATTTTATTTTTAAAATTGAAAAGTTCTCGGTGAGAATGGCAAGACTTAGTTTCTGTGCGCATGTTTGCGGCGTCGCGTCGAGTGAATACGATATTGAATTTAATACAAGTATGTGTATATATATAGGTGTTAGTAGGATCGTTATGGCTCAGCGGTGAAGCTTGTGGGTTCAATTTCCAAACGAAACTTGAAGATTGGTCCCCAAATAAACACTTTTTAGCTAAGTATAAGAAGAGAAAATTTGTAAATTATTATAGATTTAAGTAAAAGAAATAATATTATAATTATCACAGATTTAATAAATATTGATAATATCAATGTTATTACAGCAAAAATTATGATAGTTTGTTATATATCATTATTAGATCTTGTTGATTTAAC
This sequence comes from Dione vanillae, assembly GCA_037178615.1. Classification (NCBI taxonomy): domain Eukaryota; kingdom Metazoa; phylum Arthropoda; class Insecta; order Lepidoptera; family Nymphalidae; genus Dione; species Dione vanillae. Next base: position 423,518 of record JAZFAU010000197.1, read on the forward strand.
TCTTTACAGTTGAGATGAATTTGTTTAAAAATACATAGGACTCGTTACTAAAATTCAATAAATTTCCACAGTTGCTACGGTTCCCTCGACCTAACTTTCTAAATCTCTGGGAACACACTCGTCACTAAAAATTCTTCTGTCAACGCCATGACTGTGGGTTAAATTCCCATTTAGGGCAATGGACTATTTTTTTTAATTTATTCGCTGTGGTAGAGTATGGTAGAGTTGAGGTGCAAAGTCAGCTGCAACAACGGAGTGTGTTACAATTAGATGCACTCCGGTAAGCTTTTCTATGAGAGATATACAGCGCCAAAAGAAATATTATGTAATTCTTTTGCTGTCATTTAAGAGTAAAGGGTTTTTTAACATAAGTGCAAACCAAAAATGTAAGCTTAATATTTTCAGTAATTGATTTCTAATAAACTTTATTACACAAAGCAAAGGTTGTTCAAACTCAATTAATCTGCAGATTCGCTGTATCAAACTCAATTTCCGCCCTGTTTAATATCTGTGAGCTAAAGTCATTACGATCTATATGTTTTATTACAAAGGAATTTCAAATATTTTTCATTTAAAGAGAATTTTTATATATAAAAATGGTTTATTTTTTTATTTTTACACAAACAAGTATATGTTATTATATGTACATTTCTGTGGTATTGACTTTTATAGACTCTAAAGGGAATTCTTTTTTTTCTTGTCTTGTTCTTCATCCGAACTACATATAATGCTTTGTTTAAATTGAAGCTTAAACCAGCTAAATCATATATATTTCTTGAAATAACCAAATTAGAAGCGTATTCACATAATAACAAAGCAGGAGGAAACTAGTGTGATATTCTCCAACTTCTCCACATTTATAGATATGGAAATAGTAAGTTATATCATACGTTTAAGCTATATTAGAGAAATAATAAATACATAATATCAATTTTGATACACACACTATCATATTGCCACTATCACAATCATCATGCGTACATTATCATAAGTAGATATCTTCTTTATTTTTATTTTACTGCTTGTCTCTGGAAAATTTAACGAAAAATATGCTGACTGGCTCCTTGCATTTCCAAGCTTAAGTACCCTCTTAAATCATCCAATCCTGACGACCGCAGTCGGTATTCGGTTTGGTGCCAAATGATATCATCGATAAATTTTATTATTGATCGAATATGGTTACCGTCACATGTACTAAGATAAAGTTGTTAGATATCTTGAATAAATTTACTAAAACTATTTTTCTCTTATAAAAAGCTCTAATTATATCAAATAACGTTATGATATATCCCGCATATTTCAATGTACATATTTAATAAGCCTCATATAGGCTTTGTAATATATTATTAGCTTTTGCAGTATTTTAGTAGCTTTTACAATATTTCTTTCTTTATGCTTTATCGTAGAGTAGGCAGAGGGAAACGCAGTGACCGCAGGAACCTAATATAAACACACTCCGTTCTCCGTTTTTCGCATTCGTAAGCATTGCCTGTTGATTGAATTCTTTCTGTTTAAAATGAAGCCTTTATATATTAAAAGTTTGTTATAAAATCTATTCTCTTATAACTAACATATTAACAGTAATATATTTACTTAAAGGCAATATACTTTTTTGTTTAAGAATAAATGGCTTTCTTGAAATACATAGCACTTGAGTAAGATCCTATTATGCTACTAAAAAAAATATAAACTAACATTCTATTCCATAAAAATAAAACATAAACCTCCTAAAATTCAAAAGCTCAAACACTTGTTACGTATAAAAGTTTCCTTATTGTACAAAGAACGGTGTAAATCCTCCCCTTTCCGAGTTCCATACCGACACCTTTAGAATTCATTTCTATGACAAATGTTCTGTCCGTTTACGAGAATTCTTGTACTCATAATATGTAAATTGGTAGTCTTTTTATATATTATGAATGTTAAGTTATATTCTTCAAAGAAATTTTATTTAAATTAAAATATGGAATTTAAGCTTACATGTGCTTTTTAGTCCTCTACAATGTAAGTTAATATAATTATATAAATACAATGAACTTTAACTTTACGTTGTTTTCGCATATAGCACGTTTGAAATAACACTTCGTTTTTATCTTTTTGCCTGAATTTGAGACTCAGATATTCAATTAAGTGATGGAACTCAACGCCAAAGTATTATAAATAAACAGAAACAAATCAAAGAAGTAAATTTTAAGTAGATTTTCACTGAGGCAATTCTCTGCCAATATTGTATTATAGTAGAGGTAGTAGTATGAAAATAATTTATGAGTAATTTAAAAATTCACAAAGATTTAGTTTGGTAAATTTTAAAAATAACAGATAGTCGTCCAAATGAAAAAAAAAGTAAAATATTATTTTCATACATACATACATGCATACATACATATACGCATATATATATACATACGTATATACATATATACAAAATATAGCTTCTCGCTAAAGTATTTCAACGAAATTATCTAAATTATCATTATAAGACACTTCCAGCTTGTGTTGCCCAATAATTGATATATAAATATATTAAGTAGATATTATATAGTATTATTGTACCATTAATGAACATGACAACAAAAACGAACGAGTGTAAAGTGAAATAAAATACATCAGGACCGAGCGAGATTGAAATTTAAAATTTCAACGAAACGGCACTCGGTATGAATTTCAGATATTATGAAAAATTTCAGTAGTTACCTCGTTTTATACGTATTTGAATCTAGTCTATGCGGTCGAAATATATTTTTATTTTGTTTATTTAAAATCACGACTTGCTGTGGCTCTTTGGCATGTCTAAGCGCCACTAGCACTAAGTCATTGTTTAACGTACTTTAGACGGTTTTCATGGAGTGCAGGTTCGAATCCAAGTACATATTGTATGTTCCTTTTTAAATACTTTCTTTTTTATTTCTTGTAGAATATATTCAAAATAGTAATTATAAGTAACTTGTAGGTTACGCTGTTGAACTAAGAGCTATACGCGAATATAGTGTACGTTCATAAACAAAATAAAAAAAATGTTTTTAGAGTTCATATTCTTAATACACTGAGTATTGGAAGTAAGTTACGAAGGAAGTTAAGTTACGTTAAGTTATGGTATTCTAAATCGATTTATAAAATAGATTATATCGATTAGGAACTAAAAAACAATTCATTTCCCACGCATTACTACAACATAGCTAATATAAGCAAATGATTTATTACAAGCATATACATATACGTATATAAGTATAGAGTACAATATTCACAGTTCGGTAAATGCTTTAAAAGCTCGTTAGCACGTAGCGGTTCCGTGCCCAAACTGCTAACTTTTAGGGCCTTTTGGACATATTTACGATGTTTGTCCACAATATCTAAACAGCTTTACCACTATATTTTATAACTTGAAGAAAAGGAAGGGTATAAAAATGTTTCTATATATAAACATTTTTTTTTTTTTCAATATTTCCCCTGCGTATGAAATCTATGTGACATATATATATATATATATATATATATATATATATATATATATATATATATATATATATATATATATATATATATATATATATATATATATATATATATATATATATATATATATATATATATATATATATATATATATATATATATATATATATATATATATATATATATATATATAATTTTCAACATTATTTATTCATTTATTTATTATATTAGTAGATCATTTTAAAACATGACGTTTCTAGTAGGTTTCTAAATACGTAACTTAAGTTGTTATCAATTTCAGATATATAGGGCAAAGCTAACCTAACACCTGTAGCTCCAAAGGCCAGGCTCGAACCGAGTAATTATTACAGAATACCATTATGAAACAGTAGCACATTAAAGCTGCTATGTTTCTTAAGATGAGTGAGAGAGTCGGAAGCCCATAAAGTGGAATTGGTCTGGATATTATGTTGGCATCTCATCCACATCCACTCCGGTTATTGATGTCTATGGGTGAGGGTGTCAACTTAACACTAGGTCATTTTGCTCGTTTGCCATCTTACAATAAATTAAAAAAAAATATTTAAATGTTAAAAAATCTATTCAAACCATATCTTTATATAAGTCCTATAGAGTTCACTACCACTAATTTATATATGTATGCGTCTACGACAATAACTTTTTACACACGTCAAGTTACCGTCACCTACATCTCCCCAATCAATCTGCTACGCGTAGAGTTTATTTACTAAACATATTACACATTGTAGAGACGCCTTAGTCATAAATAATTTTAACAATGAAGTCTCATGTAAGAGACGAGCTTCACGTAATTTATGAAGCTATTTTCAAAATTAATGTTTATTTTAAAATTTTGTATTTCGATCCTTGAACTTGTTACATTATAACATCAAAAGTGTTTTAATATATTTTTAGGAGTCATTAATATGAAGTCGTATAAAATTTAAGTATTCTTTATTGCACTAATATACATGTGTAAAGTTTAAAGTATAACAACAAATTTAGTACACAAAGGTGGACTTATCTCTACAAGAGATCTCGTCCAGCCAACCTGTGCTTGTGGATGAGTGGCAACTAACGGGTGAAGCAAGTGCAATTTAAAGAAATATAAATAAGTATAATTATATATACACATATACATACATATACAGATTTATATAAATACATATACATACGAATAAATAGATTTACATGTATATACATACCCATATACATATTCACATATATGTATTGATTAAATTATATCCACTATTTGAAATTAATCTTGTGCATTTAAACTTGTGAGTAGATATATTCTTAATTGAAATTTAAAGGAATTTAAGGATGGATGTTTGGATAGATTTAGGGAGTTGGTTCCATAGGGATGTAGCATGTACTGGATAGGATTTCTGGAAGAATTTGGTATTACTCTTCGGTATGTCTAGCGTCGGCAAGACGCAAGACCAGAGTAGGTAGCATGTTAAAGTGCGAGCATAGGTAAGGAGGGAAATTACGATAATTAAGGATTTTAAAGAGAAGTGTAAGGATATGCATATCTCGGCGAAGGCGAATCAGTAGAAAATTAAGCTGAGCTTGAAATTAGGAAACGTGCTCATATTTCCGCAGACCATAAATAAAGCGCATGGCGAAATTTTGAAGACGCTCTAGTTTGTTTAATAGCTCCTGAGTCACGTCCAAATAGAAATCGTCGGCGAAGTCCAAATTGGTAAACGAAGAGATTGGGCAAGCACAATTTCGGTCTTAAAAGGGAGGTTATATTGGAGACACTTGAGAGAGTGCAAAGAGAAGTGCATGCGTTTGCTAACACAATTAATATGTGATGTCCAAGACATGTTGTTTTCAATAGTCAGACCTAAGTTTTTGACTTTATCACAATGAGCAATTTCAATATCTGAATATAAAATTTTAGGCGTTGAACCCCAATTTATTTTACCTCTCAACTTTTTACTGCCAATGATAATAACTTGAGATTTTTAGGGTTAACCAGTAGTTCAAAAGATTGGGTCCAAGACTGCACGGCAGTGAGATCTTTATTTATAGCTGCAATAGCCTCCGGTAGTTCATTTTTACCATGTATGAGAGGAAGATTTATTGTAAATGCTTCGATACCAAAAAATACATCTTAGTTCTTAAGAGTAATATTTTAATCATCTTACTGAGCATAGTAAATGTAAATTAATAAGTCAAGAAAGTAAAAACAAATTGTTATATGTGGCCTCTGATTTTTACAGACACTTAGTCTGTACCCTTTTTAGCTTCTACTATATGTTCTTATTGTAAGTATTAATCATGTTACTGTTAGTATTTAGTATATAGAATTAATATGATTCATAATTAACTCTTATTATCTCTCTCTCTCTCTCTCTTCGTTCCTCTCGATCGTTACATTTTTTTTTATAGACTGAGCCTTTGCTGTGGCGAAAAATGAGATAAAATTAGAATAATCTAAACATATGAGACTAAGAAATATTTTTTTTATAAATTTAGTATTTTATATTAGTTTTTCTCCCTCAATTCTAATTAGCCTCGTTGGTTTGAAAAATTTTACTTTGAATGAAACAAAACGCTAAGATCTGTTGTAATGACACTAATTAATACAATACTAAGGTGCCTTTTATATCACCTTGGTGTAACGTAAGCTGTAAAGTTGCTGTGGAATTTAGATTTAAAACACGAAATTTAAGATATTTGTGTTGTATTTCTTATTTTGTGTAGTCAAAGTCAAAGTCAAAACAATTTTATTCAAAATAAGAAGTACAAGCTTCATTTTTTGAACGTCAAACAATCAATTTAATTTACCACCGGTTCGCTAAAGTTAATGCCCCAGACCTGAGAAGAACCGGCGTAAGAAACTCAGCGGGACTTAATCTGCTTTATTTTTTTTTTAAATTTCTAGATATTTACAATTTCACAATTCCTATTATTGACAACGATACTCTTCAACTAGACTGGAGCGAGCATTTCATTCCCAATAACCTTTAACACACAAACGTCGTTTCACAACTTTTTTAAATTGTGATATAGAACAATCTTGGACGTTTTCTGGGATCCTATTGTAGAAGCATACAGACTGTCCCATAAAAGAATTGCGGATGCGATTTAGTCTAGTTACAGGCGCGGTAAGTTTATGCCTGTTTCTTGTATTAATATTGTGTACATCACCAATTTTAGTAAAATCGTTAATATTTTTTTTACATACATTAAATTATCAAAGATATACTGTGATGCAACGGTCATTATATTTATTTCCTTAAACTTTTGTCTTAAGGAATCTTTTGGATTTAGGTTATAGATTGCGCGAATAGCCCGCTTCTGCAGAACAAAAATGGAATTAATAGAGGCTGCATTACCCCAAAGCAAAATGCCATATGACATAATGCTATGAAAGTAACTAAAGTAAACAAGGCGAGCCGTATCCACATCAGTTAACAATCTAATTTTTTTGACAGCAAACGCTGCTGAGCTGAGCCTATTCGCCAATCCATCAATATGAGGTCCCCACTGTAATAAGTCAATACCTAGAAATACCGTAGAATCGACGGGTTCCACAGTTTCACCACTCAAAAGTACATCGGCTTTAACAGTTTTTGTATTTGGTGTTCTGAATAATACACATTTAGTTTTTTTACTATTCAGTAGTAAGTTATTAACACTAAACCAATGTACTACTTTTGAGAGAGCATTGTTTACATCGTCATAGACGTTTAGTTGTCTTTTCATTTTAAAAATCAATGAAGTATCATCAGCAAACAATACTATCTCATGGTCTCTTCCAACTAAATGAGGCAGATCATTTATATAGATTAGAAATAGGAAAGAACCAAGAATAGACTCTTGTGGGACCCCCATACTGATTGATGAGCCAGGAGATTTCTTGCCATTTACGTCAACCCTCTGAACTCTTTCAGCTAAATAAGAAGTCAGAAGATCGAGTGCACGTCCCCTTATGGCGTAATGGTGTAGTTTCATGACCAATGTGGAGTGCTGGACGCAATCAAATGCTTTGGATAAGTCACAGAACATACCAAGAGCGTCCTGTGACTCCTCCCAAGCCTCGTAGATACATTTTATTAGTCCTATTCCAGCATCGGTAGTAGAACGACCCTTAGTAAAGCCATACTGTTTTTCATGCATAAGATTATGCACATTAAAATGAAGTAATATTTGATTTAATATTATTTTTTAAAAAAATTTACTAAATGAGGGTAGTACAGATACTGGTCTAAAGTTGTTGGGATCTGTTGTACTACCAGATTTAAATATAGGTATGACTTTACTAAATTTCATTAAATCAGGAAACACACCATGTTCTATACAATTATTAAATATAGTAGCGAGGTAAGGAGCAACAGCGTCTATTATATGACTAATTAGTTTTACAGAAATGCCCCATAAGTCGGTTGTTTTCTTCATATTTAGGGACTTAAATGTTTTAACAATATCTTTAGAATTTAAATTTCAAGTAGTAATCGGAATATCTCTGTGGAATGAATTTCGACTGTTTCGACCATTACGTGTAGACATATGTAGATGCGTTTGATATTTATTACATTTCTGTTACTTTATTTAAGATAGTGTTGTAATTATCGAGCTTATAGAATTTATTTTAATAAACGCCTCGTTTATACATATTTTAAGAGCTTCGAGAAATACCCTATCAGTATAAATATTGGCCGTTACATAATTTTAATCTCTCACTTTATTTCAGGAAATAAAGTAATAACTTCATAATATTTAACATATATATATGTTATTACAGCAGATATAAAATATATGAAAAATTAAATATACAATCGTGGCGCAGGGGCGCAACGTCTGCCTGAAACGCGACGGTTTCTGCGTTCGATCCCCAGTCAGAGAAGATGGATTTTTCTATTTCCATTTTCTTCGCTCTGGCAAACTAGGCAAAGCGCGGCGTTGAGTTCCGCCACTCAACACGCAATGCCTCGAAAACGGCGGAAAATGGGGATGTAGAAAGCAAGGTAAGCAACGGAGTGTCTTAACACTAGGTTCGTATGGTGCCTGCAGTTCCCTCTGCCTACCCTGCTATGTGCGGGATAAAGCGTGAAGCTAAAAAAATATATTTATCAATAATAAAGTGGAAGTTTGATTCCAACAGAGAAAATATAAATCCTTTAAATTTAATAAACCTAATAAAACACCTTTTCTTTTTATCCATAGTACATTTCAACAAAACCTAGCCTAAATCTAAAAGATATGCACTAACTGTACCCAGACTAACTATTAAAATAACAAAGCAAGCTGTTTCACACAAATACTATGTTTTCTTGTAACTTAGCTCAAGTGACGATTAATCGCGATACGCTTGTCTTATAGAGTTAGAAGCGGTAAGTGCTTGCCTCTAGGGAAATTACTTCTGCATGTCCCTATATTACGAAGTACGGCAGGATTTGACAAATATACTTGAACCACGAGATGATCGTTGTTAACGATTTAATTTATTTACCTTTTATATATTATTTTTTAAAATATACATTTTTTGTATGTAAAAGAAAATAAAGCTGGACGGTACAAATTTATAATTATTAAAGATTGCTTGCTTGTATTCTAGCAATGATTTCCACAGATTACATTTGTCTCGAGATTACTTGGAGGTATAAGAGTGTAATTAGATGAAGATAGTCCCGTAGGGCGAAAAATATTAGGAAACTAATAAGGTTACTTACATACAAATATATTTCACGCTTTATCCCTAGCGGGGTAGTCAAAAACCCTGCACTCTTTGCATACTTCAGTTATAGTATCCACTGTCATTACTAACGTTTTCATACATTTACTCTTTCCTACAGTACCTTCGACATTACGACAAATAATTCGTATATTCTATATCCATATACACAAAAATTATAATTCACAAAACTTTGAATTCCATTTCTTTCCTCGTCTTTTTCAAATACCAAAAATATTTTGCTCTTGATGAACTGAAACTTGCTCTGGACTCTCTTCAAATTAATTTGAAAGTAATAGAGCTTAAGAGGCATTCTTGTACCAAAACTTGCAAAATTTTAGGCATTTCTAATTTTTATACATTGTACTACTTCACATTTATTGTACAAAATACAAGTGATACGTAAAAATAAATCAAAAATATAAATTCTCGATTTTTTTCATCCACTTTTCTAACTAAACAAAAGTAGTTCATATAAAACGTTTGTTCTCTATACGAGTGACACACACCGGCTGAAAATATTTTAAAACTACATGATATCTAAATCTTCTTTTTGTGCGCTCACATGAAACCCACTTACCCATTTAAACGTAACACAGTTTTGTTTTCAAACTGTAGAGCTCTCTTTTATATATATACACACACACACACACATATATATATATATATATATATATATATATATATATATATATATATATATATATATATATATATATATATATATATATATATATATATATATATATATATATATATATATATATATATATATATATATATATATATATATATATATATATATATATATATATATATATATATATATATATATATATATATATATATATATATATATATATATATATATATATTTCTTACGTTTATATTTTTTAAAAATAAAATGACAGTACAGTAGACAGTCACGTGATAAAGTGAAATTTTAAAAAATCAGAATATTTTTTTATAAACAATTATTGTTATAATAAAAGAGTTGAGGAAATGGTTATTATGAGTGTAGTGTGGTTGTTTCAGCACTAAGTATTACAGAATCAAGCACCATCGCTCTCTGATCTGAGCTAGCCGTTAGGAAGTTCAAGTTCCTTGGATCCATTATGGTATCGGCCCAAATGGCGAGAGGTCACTGGTGTGATCTGAGATAGCATAATACCGTCCAGTTTAAGGGCAATATTTTTTTAGCTTCACGCTTTATCCCGCACATGGCAGGGTGGGCAGAGGGAAGTGTTAAGATACTCCGTTGCTCCGTTGCCGTTGCAGTTCCTTCTTTCTCCGTCCCCACTCTACGCCTTTTCGAGGCATTGCGTGTTGAGTGGCGGAACTTAACGCTGTGCTTTGAAACGGCAATATAAAGAACATTGTCCGAATGTTGGCCAGCATTACGCTAGCATACTCAGGGGCTAAGGATGTGTTGCGTGCTGGTCCCTTTTTTTTTAGAGGAGGAAATCCTAATAGGCTGCCTTGATCCATGCGGGCCTCGTTTCCTCCTCGGTAGTCACTAGTTGTACAATTTCCCTGTAAGTTTGCCTTAGAGGCGCGCGCCGATACACGCGCCCGCCTCCATCTTGGGTCTATCGAATAGGGGGCGGAGACTTCCCCAAGTCCCATTCATAGGGGCCTGAAAAGGGCGTTGTCCGCTCTTCTCCTACGCCCAGTGCGCTTTCTGCGGCCAGGGAAGGGAGTCAGAATCTCCCTCTCCCGTTTCGCAGTTTCTTCTGCGACATAACTTCTTCGCAAAAGGACACCGTCGCTTTCCACGACTCTGCGCTACTGGCCACCCTTCGTACTACAGCCGGCAGTTAAACTACCCGAACGCCTAATATTATGACGCAGAAAATGAGAATAGATTGTCCACTAAAGATGTAGAAGACTGCGCAAAGTATACTTCACTGGAATCCAGACCCTGGCAAATAAGGAGGGGACTAATGTCTATATATATATATATATATATATATATATATATATATATATATATATATATATATATATATATATATATATATATATATATATATATATATATATATATATATATATATATATATATATATATATATATATATATATATATATATATATATATATATATATATATATATATATATATATATATATATATATATATATATATATATATATATATATATATATATATATATATATATATATATATATATATATATATATCTACATAATAATCTTTAATTATTGTCTTATTCTGCGTAGGACTCGAACCTACTACTGTAAGGTACACAAATTCCAGCTGTACCACAAGGGAATCATCATACAAAATCTTAGTATAATATATTTAATTTTTCCGCCCTAAATAACTCCCATTGAAATTAATGGTTTAATAAAACCAAACGAGCGAAAAAGCAATTTGAGATACACTGTGTATTTAAATATGCTGGAAATTCTAAACGAAAAGAGGTAGGACTTATACCGCTGTTTTAGTTTCTACAAAAGCTAATATTTGTATAAAATATAGTATTTATATTGAAATTTATATTTTTTATCACAATTTTTCTAGTGGAATGGCGGAAAAAATTATCATTTATTCCATTTTCGCTCATTTTAAAACGATGTTGAAACTTAGCGCCTCAGTTTATCTTGTTAGCTTTTTCATTTAAAAGTTATTGACTAATATTATTCCTTTCACTCGGTTATTGTTATAGTTAAAATATAACGAATATTATAAATTTATTTTATTTAGACACTAGTCAATTTTGTAGCTATTAATATTAATATGCCTGCCTTAATGAAAGTCCAGAATTTTGTGTTTAATGTGAAATAAACGAATAGTCCGTTGTTCGTATTAGATGCAAACCAAAACTGTGGAATAACATCATCTAAGTGTGTACATTTATACATATACGTAAATCATCAATCAAAACATATATTTAAGTTTAATTATAATTTCAAAGATTTAACTATATAAAAAGTAAAGTAACGTTAGATACAACTTGATGTCTATCAAGTTTATCTAAACTTATTATATATGTCGGCGTGAGCAATCAAAATTGTTAGTGTCACAGTGTCGCCATTTATGAAACAGTTGCATAGCCGGAAATGAGTGAATATGGACTCTATTCATTCAGAATCAAATACGCATCATGACCGGAAACTAATGAATGTGGAGTGTTTTGCAGGCGCCCCTCCAAATAAGCTTTATAAAAAGGCCAAACGGACGACTAGGCGGCATTGTGGTGGCGACCAGCGTGTTGTCAAAGTGGTTGTTATAGTGTTTGTGAGATCAGTGATAGTGAAATAAGTGCTTCGTAAAGTAATTGATAAGTGAGAGTAATTATCAATGGTGATTGATTAGAATTACCTTGTGCAGCGAAATTATTTGAAAGTGTGTGATCTGTGTGAATATAATACATAAATAGCAACTGTGTTTTATTGATATCATGAGTGAGGAGCGTAATGGTACGCGTGATGGCGATGTGGATAGACCCGCTTCACCCATCCTATCTACCCCGAGTTCAAACTCCGACATATATATTGTTATAGTTTCTACCAATAATTTATTAATATTGAGAAGTTCGATGATCGTTTATTGACTTGACAGTTGAGTATTTGACAATTGACTTCACATTTACCAGTTGAGTGTTACTTAAATGTTAACTTTGAGGTATGGCATCTAGTTTGCGAGATACATCTCTTCGGAAAACGTAAATCTGTTATTGCAGATTCAACACATGACATAAACTGGAAGGAAAAATTACAATAATTAATTTCCTTTAGTGGGAATCGAATACACAACCTTTAAGTTTTCATTCAGATGTTGATCTATATAAAAAAAGTAAAAAAATTATACCATGAGTACAGATTTATAAGAAACATTTATGTGGCCCGCTACAATGTGAGCGGAACTTGCAGCAAGCAGGCTGTTTTGTTTTTATGGTCATCATTCAGCCTATGTATAAGGAGCTGCCGTGTCGCCTTGGTTTGGCATTCAATCAACAAACAGAGTTGAGTTGCAGAGTTGCACCATGTCAGATTCGTTATTCAATTTGTATATTGTATAGAATGCTGTCTGAAAGAACTGAAAGAAAGTGACATGTGAGTTAATGTGGGTGACTTGAAGGTAAATTGCACGTCGTACACAGATGATGTATTGCTTATTGCATCATCAAAATGCGAGTTACAGGCATTTGTCATCATTCTAAAAGATGAGTGTGAAACTAATGCTCTAAGCCTAAATGCAAGTAATAAATATTCTAGCTGCAGCTGTTATATGTGATCTCCCTGGAGGATGTGCGGAGTCAGCTTAGCTGACCTAATCCGCAACTAAGAAATACACAGGATAGTAGGTACCAGCGAGGAGGTTACAGAGAGAATGAAGAATAACGTACTCAGATGGTTTGGGCAAAAAATGTTTGATGAAAGAATGTTCAGAATTTTAATGAAGTAAAAGTGAGTGGCAAGAGAGGGTTTCCCCGGTTAATTTTCGAAAAACCAGTATCAAAGATATAGCAAGAAGTTCAAGTAAAAAGTATGAGAACCCCTCAAAGAGCATGTGTGAACAAGGTGACGACATTGCGTCTGCTTGAACTCTTTAATGTTATCCTGGAGAAATATGTTTATGATTCAAAGCTTGAAACTGGCTGTAGCATCTTCTACAAGTTGAATCAACTTCAGACCCATGATGATGACCTAGATGACTTTTCCTCAAGTTCAAAACAATTACTGACGGAGTCCTTTGAAAATATTAAGATCACGTCCTTGCGCATGGGTCTCGTTGTTTACGATAAGAAAACAAAATACTTGAAATCACCTAAATGTACATTGACAGAACCCTTCGTCATAGTGTAGTTTAACTCTCAAAAGTGTAAAGAGTTTATTTAATTACAACCATAGACTTAATTGCATGTATGTACATACATGTACATATATATGTATGTTAAGAATAGTGTCATAAATAAGTATTTCGTATCCTAAATTTAACTTTATGCAACTTATTTGATACGTAACATATCAATCGCAATCTACACCATCTAAAGGTAATCAGAACATGAGTTTAAAACCTAACAAAGACAATTCGGTAAGTAATTAAGCAAGTTTACAATAATACTTAAATAGAATTGACAATTTAGATTGCGATTAAGTGACAGTTCACTTGTTAGTTATCGGTTTTAGTTCACTTAGGGCTGACTAACTTGGGATATTGTGATATCTTGAACTGAATAATATTTGATTGTTATTGTGCAAGTCATGGGTTTAGTTCTCGGTGAAGGTGTTTATTAAGATTTATGAGTTTGGGGCAGCTATGTCAAATTTATTTTGCTATTTAATTTATAAGAAAATGCGTTTATATAGTGTTTTTACTTAATATCATATTTATATCTGAGATTTAATAGAACTCTTAGAAAATCTTTGACGAAACAATTTTTAGATTTCAATCAATATTTATTTATCTTGATCTATATAAAGAGAAGACAAAATGGAATGAAAACACTCCTTAACTCTTAAGTGAATAATAAAATATAAAGAACTGAGTACAAAAAGCTATTGTATGTTGGAGGTAACGAACTAGCACTTCAATGCTATATTTTATTATAAAAAATAATAATTTAAACTAAACTTATTTGACATCAATTCATAGAAGATAAGTTGAAGGTTGAAGTTCGAGATTTTTGTATACATTTCTGAGAAAACATCAATTGAAAATGACAGTTAGTGTTTACAATATTTAGAACCATATAAAAACAGACTATTATATTCAAGCAGCTTCATAAGCAACGTCACATAATTAAATAAAGTATTAATAGTTAAATAAAAATGTGGTAAATAGTGTTTATTATATTTATCGTCAAGAATTTAATAAATTGTGGACGTTTGAGGTGGCTTTAACTTAATATTATTTTAAACGCTTGTGTTAAAAGCTTTTAAGCTTTTTTCTATAAAATAATAAATACAAAAACAATTTATTTCATATACAAATATTAGATAGTAAACATACCTATAAAATACAAGCTCTATATGTAATGAAATGACATCACAATCAAGAAACAAAATCAATATTTATACTAAACCATGATGACATCAAAATAAATTTCGAATATTGAAATATTTTGCCATGTGATAATTAATTCAATAATTATTATAATTCAAAATTAGCCCATTCTGAGTAAAATGAATTAGTATTTTGTTGCTAAAGAAATTATATAAAATTACTAGTGTAATAGTCATTGTTCATGTAATTATTATTTATTTATTTCATACCAAAATTTTTTTTTTTAGCTTCACGCTTTTAGCCAGAACATGGCAGGGTAGGAAGAGGAAACTGCAGCAACCTAGTGTTAAGATACTCCGTTGCTTAGTCCCTGCTTTCTCCGTTCCTCACTTTCCGCCTTTTTCGAGTCATTGTGTGTTGAGTGGCGGAACTCAACGCCAGGCTTTTGCCTAGTTGTCAGAGCGAAGAAAACGGAAATAGAAAAATCCATCTTCCTCGACTGGGAATCAAACCCAGAAACCGTCGCGTTACAGGCAGACGTTGTGCTTCCGCGCCACGAGGGTACCAAAAACTTAAATAAGTAAATTAATTCTCTGTCGCCTAAATTATACATGCATATAAAAACTTTTTGGCATAACTCACAGCTCAGGTAACTCTTAACTCTAGAAACTGAAAGTGCTCACTAACTCAACTTGGCTTGGATCCAGTCATTGCTGCAGGGAAAGTTTAATGTGGTTGGAACTTTGTTCACAGTATAATATGTTCATACATCGCTAGTGTACAAAAAATATATATCTTTTATACCTTAAAGCAAGGACAAAATTTAAACTATGTTTAAGAATACATATATCCTAAGATTGTGATTATTTTTTACTGTAATACTTTTTCCCGCTTAGATCCCCAGACTGTATAAAAACATTCTAGGTCTTCGGTTTCTACTTAAATTAAGGCATTAATTGTTGAAATTAAATTATTTTCACACACTATCCTCTTGCAAGTAAAAATTCAAACAAAAAATGAATACTCTAAAGCAAAAGTATATGCAAACCTGTATCCAGCAGAGTGGGTAGATAAATTAAAGTGATGAGACACTATGTTTCTTAATATCTGCTATTGACATAGAACGGTGGAACTTAACGCCAACCTTTAAACGATTTAAATAAATCACAGGCACTGAGCCGCCATGATGTCAATAATTTGAAGTAAAAAATGTTAGAAATCGTTGAAAATTGTCAGTACTTATCAAATCCCAAATGTACCAACGATACTGTGTCGCCAAATTAGCATACGAGTACATATTTAGTATAATTATATAGTAAATATTTGAATTAATTAATTATAATTCAAGAGCGATACTTCTGTCAACATTGAATTGCGAGTATTCAGGTTAAATTAGTTCAGTGGTTTTTCCGTAATTAATCAAATAAATACATACATAATGTTTGAAATTTAAGCCCTAATCCGTTTGTTTTGAACGTTTTCTTTTAATTGCTTGCCTCGTCAATTTTTATATGAAATAAAATGTATATAATATTTTAAGATATATAGATACATTGAGGATTTTTTTATTTTTTTATTTTTCATATTATTTTTTTTTCTTTTTAATTTTGTCGTTTTACTTCTACAAAAGGTTCTATCTGAGAAATAGTAACAGTAAGTGTAGTATTGAAAGAAAGAGTGACAGCTTTCTCCCGTTCCTGCAGAAATTTCAATTTCTTCATAATACGAAAAAAAATATCATTTTGGACATTTTGGACACGCAATAGTTTCGATCTCATGTTAATAGTTGTATATTATCTACATATTTATTTCTCTTCCCATCATAGACGCAATATAGGTCAACAGCACCGTACCCTCAGTTGCAACCTCGTTTATCTCGTGGATTATTATTTAATCGTTCATTCTGTACAGCATTAGTACGCCACCTGCACAAATATATGCTCATTGGTTTTACTATTCTCTATTTTATAGAATACACTGAATATGCGATACATTGTATAATACGAATGATAACTGTTAATAGTATTTTTTTAGCTTCACGTTTTTTCCCGCACATAGCGGGGTAGGAAGAGGGAACTGCAGGAACTAGAGGAACCTAGTGTTAAGACACTCCATTTTCCACATTCCACCTTTTCGAGACATTGCTTGTTGAATGGCGGAGCTCAACGCAGCACTTTGCCTAGTCACCAAAGCAAAGCAAATGGGAATCGAAGCCACAAACTGTCGTGTTTACATGTAGACGCTGCGCCAGTGTAGTTTCGGTAGGTGTTTAGGCTTCACTATAATAAGAATTCTATTAATAATATTTTAGTTTGCCGAAATGAATTATTATATGGAGAAAATCATATTCATTTCCATTTATCACACCTATTGTAGTTCTGTAGCTGTTGCTAATTTTGCAAGATTTTCGAAAAACTTGTCTTAACATTATTTTATTTATCGAATCTTTCTTAATCTGTATTTTATATATCGCTTTGTTTTTAATAGTAAAAAAATCACAGACAAGGATTCAAAATAATAACAACTTATTTATGTTTTGACTACTAACGTTTCCAAACAGTGTCATAACTTATAATTGACGTAATAAGCAGATGCCACGACACTTGCTGCCGTTTTGCCTTTAAATTAATTTTTTGAAAATATAATTATATTCTCTTATCCAAAATCTTTCTCTTTTGTTTTTTTAACCTTACGCTTTATCTCGCTCATGCAGGGTAGACATAGGGAACCGCAAGAACCATGGGAAACTAGTGTTAAGACACACTGTTCCCTGCTTTTCGCCCTCTTTCAAAGGATTGCGTGTTGTTTTTCCTTTTTTGTCGAAATAATATAATTTTTGTCGAAATATGTATATTTATTTAATTGGAAATAACAAAATTGAATTTGAAAACTCCCTAAAATAGACTAAGTGTAGTGTAACGTTAACGGATAGTATCTGTATTGCAGACATGGACTAAGATTGTTTATAAAAAAAAAAGAAAAAGATTTAGACAACTGCTAAAATTTGGGACTTGAACCCGTACGTTTTGTACTAAGTACCGTAACAAATTTAATTGTTAATATACAGTTAAATACTATACTCCGTCACATTCTATTCCATATTCTTTTATTTATTTTTTTTTAGCTTCACGCTTTATCCCGCACATAGCAAGGTAGGCTGAGGGAACTGTAGGGACCGTGGGAACCTAGTGTTAAGACACTCCGTTGCTTAGTCCCTGCTTTCTCCGTCCCTGCTTTCCGTTGCGCCTCTGCGCCACGACGGTCCTCATCTTTTATTTAAATACAATATATACACAATAAAAATTAAAGACATTGTACATTGCTTATTTTACTCTTCTCATTAAACGCTTTTTGTTTCGATGCAAACGAATACATTCAGTTTAATTAAGGGTGAGTGTAGTCAGGTTTAATTTATGAAGTAATTTCTAGTGAGAATAAAAATAAAAATGCAGCTAGAATGTTTGAAAGACGGTCATATTTCATTCAAGCGTCGTTCAGTTTTTATACTGTGATTTTCGCATAGTAATGAACGACACATAATATGTTGTTAAATTGTATAATGTTTTTTTTAGCTTCACGCTTTATCCCGCATATTGCAGGGTAGGCAGAGGGAACTGCAGGAACCGTATGAACCTAGTGTTAAGACACTCCGTTGCTTAGCTCCTGCTTTCCCCTTCCCCACTTTCCGCATTTTTAAGGCATTGCGAGGTGGCGGTGAACTTAAACATAACTTTTATACATATTTAAGACAGTTATATGTTATTATAGAGAAAACTAATAAATTATAGGAAAATGTCGATTTAATAGCTTAATCTCTTAGAGGAAAAATTGGTAATTTTTACTTAGAAAGGCTTAATAATGATGGAAAAACAATATAAACTAAAGTGTAGTAGTTATAAATATAACAATAACAAAGCGTGGCGTTGAATTTCGCCGTAGTATATAAAGCAGTATGTCTTGACACTAGATTTTACATAAGAATTGACTTTATACCTTTTTTACAATTAATTACGTAACATTCACTACACTTACACTTATGATGAGGTAGTAACTACTTATTCGTATGGGCTAGACCAATCATATGCAGAGTGAGGATACTTGGGAACAGTGCCTGTGACTTATACCACCCGAGTGTGGACTTCCCCAATAACACCAACTTTCGCCTTCACTATCTAACCTCCTCTATCTAGATGAAAAAAACAAAATAAAACTAATAACAAACCAATTTCTATTAATATTACAACTACAATTCTAGACTTACTGTTACTTAACTATAACAACCGAAATTATTTTAATTTAAGTTTATAATTCAGGTGAATTTACAAGCACCCTTAAATAAACCACCTTCATAATCTAAATTTGATATTAGCAAAAATATAATTAAAAAAAACATGTAAAAATTTGAATACAGCAGGAGTCAAACCCGCGCAATCTTGCGAACCGTGCAAGAGGGCGCGGGTTCGAATTCCGCTGCGTTCAAACTTTTACACGTTTTCTTGTGTATCAGTGTGGATTAACACTATAAAAATCATAAAAACATTTAATATTAGCAGTCTATAGAAGTAAGTACAAAATTAATAACACTAACTCGGAACTGAGTACTATGCATATATTACAGAAAACTGCTACTATTAACTAGACATTTCTAAATATATATTCATATAAAATATTACATATATGTATATGACGTCAAATTTAAATTGAGAACACGATATACTCGTATGAACGTACATACCAAAATTTATTGCGATACCTTATAAATTTACACGAGAATAATTTTCCTGTAACAAAGCGTTTTCAAGCAAATTAATTAAAAGTCCCAGTGAAGAGGTATATTTAAAATGAACTCGGTCAAACTCAAAATAAACGTCAGGTGAACCCTACACAGTAGCGGTATTCATCTCATAAAAGCTGATTAGGATGTTGCACCACCACACGTTGTTCTATAGCTATGGGCTATATTGATTTAATATTTTGTAAAATATATATTTTTGTATGTAGCTTGATTAGAATCTTGTCATGTATATATATTTTATTTATTTTTATTAATTATGCGCGTCATTGAGTTCTGTTACTCAACACGAAATGCTTTGAAAGGTGAAAAATAGGGAACAGAGTGTCTTAATATTAGGTTCCCACGATTCCTGCAGTTCCCTCGGCTTACCCTGATAAGCGAGATAAAGCGTGAATACAAAAAAAACTAGTTTTACCTTTAGTTTGCGGTTACTAAGTACAGCGTAGGAGTGTATGACATATGAGTAAAAATATACAGACTATTATTGCAGTTAAATATAGCTCATACCTAGAGTATTATTTAAAATGAAAACTAACCAAAACGAGGACCATCGTGATGTAGAGGCGCAGTATTTGTGAGTATACGCAACGTATTGTTATGTATGATTCCCAAGAGGAGTGAACGAATTATTATTTTTTCTTAACTCTGATAACAGAACAAGACTGAAGTTGATTTCCGCTACTTAACACGCAGTGCCTCGAAAAATGGAAAAGAGAATATGGGGTATCACATAAACACTAGGATCTTCCGGTTCCAACAATTCTCCGTGACGAAACTTTTAAGTACGGTATACAGCAAGAATTTAAAAGAAAAACAATGACCGATAGAGTACTTTATGAAATAATCAGATAAAGGCACTTAACCAATTTAACTAATTAAATTTGTTTACAACAGAACATTTTCAATAATCATTGCTAATATTAGTAGGTAGGTGTAATGGAAACACTTGATTAAAAATAAACATATATCAACTATTAGAAAATTCCAGAGTAATGGCGTAAAAAACTAACAAACAAAAACATGCAATCGAATTGACATCTCATTCTCCTTGAGTCGGTGATTACACAGTATATTGGTATAACAAAATAGTTAATGGCTAAACTTTATATGAACTAAGTTGTACATAACTCATAACAGGATGATGTGAACTTTGTTAGATGAAGACAATGTATGAACACTCGAGAAACAACAAAAAAGATTTTAATTATGACGTAAAATTTTTGACGTGACAACGTCTTAAATTAGGTTGCGGCTCGGAGTCACATATGAAAAAGGTAACGTAACGATGTGTCAACTGTCACCGAACTATGATCGGTCCGCCGCGCGTATCACTTGACACATGTACAATGTTTTAGTAAACAACATATATTTTCTATAGTTAAAATTTGTGCAATTTATATTATAATTATTAATCATATCAATAAATATTCTACCGAGAAAAAGACGTTGTCATGTAAAATTTTCGCCCGTAAAACCCACTTTACAGGCAACCATTTTTTTTCATTATTTATAATTTTTATTCTTTAATTATTTCATCCATTATTTGAAATTGACTATTTACACTCAATTTGCAATTTTTAGAAACTACCCTAGATTTTTAAGTCCTCACATTTCAACTACTTACTATTCACAAAAAAATATATATTAATAATAGATAAATAGTAATAGCGCCTGTAACTAGATTGTATCGAATCCGTAATCCGTCTTTCATAGGACAGTCTGTATGCTCCTAAATAGGATCCCAAACAACGACCAAGATTTTTCTATATCATAATTTAAAAAAGTTTGGAAACGACGTTTGTATGTTTAAGGTTATTATAATGTTAATAATTTCATAAATGGTAACACGCATTGCGAATGGTTCGCCCCAGTCTATTTGAAAAGCATTATTGTCATTAATAAGAATTGTTAAATTGTTAATTTTTAGCAATTTAAAAAAAATCAGAGAAAGTCCCGATGAGTTTCTTGCGCTAACTTTAGCGAACTGGTGGTAGATTATATAAATTATTGGACGTTCAAAATATGAAGACTGTAACTTTTTATTTTTAATAAAATTATTTGACTTTGACTTACTTCTCCAATATCATACATGTAATATAGATCTCTCGTTCATATCACGTTTTGTTTGTTTTCCGCTTCTTTGAATAGCAAAGTATAGTAGGCCACTTAGTGTTGAAACACTCCGTTCTCTGGTTTTCGTCCAAAATCGATTTTATTAATTTTGGTATGCCAAATAATATATCAAATTAGGTTTACGATATTAAATCGATAAGCTCCAATGAACAACCTTTATAACTGATTACTTAATTGGTCTATAAATACCAAGTAAACAATACTATTACGTCAGTGATTGTGGCTAAGCATTACATGTATTATATGTTACTATGACCATAGCATTGGACGGTCGCCTTAATCGTTGCTATAAAAATAAAATATGTGTATATCTGCCTTTGCCTCGCATCTGCTTGTTAGCCAGTGAATTATTTCTACACGTTTTGATTACAGTAGTATATATATATATACCGTCGTGGCGCAGAGGCGCAACGTCTGCCTGTAACGCGACGGTTACTGGGTTCGATCCCCAGTCGGAGAAGATGGATTTTTCTATTTCCATTTTCTTCGCTCTGGCAAACTAGGCAAAGCGCGGCGTTGAGTTCCGCCACTCAACACGCAATGCCTCGAAAACGGCGGAAAGCGGGGACGGAGAAAGCAGGGACTAAGCAACGGAGTGTCTTAACACTAGGTTCCCACGGTCCCTGCAGTTCCCTCTGCCTACCCTGCCTTGTGCGGGATAAAGCGTGAAGCTAAATATATATATATATATATATATATATATATATATATATATATATATATATATATATATATATATATATATATATATATATATATATATATATATATATATATATATATATATATATATATATATATATATATATATATATATATATATATATATATATATATATATATATATATATATATATATATATATATATATATACTCGTATATATATAGCGTTCGATCCTTAACAGTTTTAATAAAAGTTATTTCTTTTATTACGGTTTGCAAGAGGTCGCGGGTTCGAGTCCCGCTGCGTTCCAAATTTTTATATGTTTTATTTAAGTATGTAGCATATTTATTACTACTACCCTGTAAACATTCTGTCGTGAAAGCTTTTTAAAATATACAACATACAAAATATTCGAAAAAGGAAACTTTGAAATAAAATTTGCACAAACTAATATTATATACTCTACATGCTTACTTTATTTTGCTCTTCGCCAGCGCTATTCTCGACTCCGCTACGCTGGAAATTGTGAAATTCGATCGAAATTGTTTACAAAATATATGTCTCCGTGAATCTTCGCTTCGTTTGTGACTAAAAAGATGAATTGAGTAATATTTGTAATACATTAAATGATATAGAGATGCTACTTTGTATATTAGAAGAAATATTGTATCATATAGTTATCAAAAAGGAAATTTAAATAGAAGATGTGTCCTTAAATAATATTTTTATTAGAAATAAACGCATTTTTAGTATTAATTCTTCCAGAATATTGACATTACTAAACTATTAACTACTAACTACCTAATAACTACTAGTGACACTAGAAAATTATTCGAGCCAAACATTTTTACTTCCACTAATTTCTAAATTAATAACACTAATTTTAAAATCAGTCCGATTCACACCGAATCAATCTGACCTAAATTCCCACCGTCATTTCATATTCCCAGTAACAGGCAAAGCTTATACGGACCAGACTTCTCATTATATTTTATTGTTTAAAATAAAACTGTTATTTACGTTGTACGGAAAGCGTTACAGCGTGGCACATTTACAGTCCACTTCCGGTGTCGGCGATTTTGTTGTTAAGACTGAAAAGAGAGTATTTAACGTGAATAGTACAAAAATAGTCGAGTGCAAAATGCACCGCGGTTTCAGGAAAGTTTTGTATTTCAGAGACGGTTCTGCTTCGTTTAATTAAATATTCAAGATTTACGTGAAGTTTTCAAAGCTAAACAGTGCAGAATAACTCACTATACTTGGTCTTCATTTAATAATATTTGATCTTAGTTAGCTTACAAACGCGGTTTCTCTTGCTTAATCAAATGAAAACAAGTAGGGCCAGTCATACATTTAGAGTTCCATAGTTATTTTAATGTGTATATGTCCTCGATAATTGGACTATCGCGCTCAAAAATATTTGGCATCTGACAGTTTGAACCACTGACAATACAATATAACGATTTGAACTAATATTGCCCATTAGCGAGTTGAACGAGGCAAATTTTTATAAACATAAATTAGTATACATAGCACATTTAATAGTTTGAGAAACAATTTGGTAAAATACATCTATGTTTAAGTGAAAGTATTATTGTAACTCATTTGTTTTTATTTATTTCTGCACTAACTTAATATAATGAAATATTAAATAATAATAATGCTAATGTTCTTGTTATATTCAAATATAGGCCATAAGAAGGAAGGACGGAAGTTCGCAGCATAAAAGTTTCGCATTATGTTAATGTTGCTATAAACATTCAAGGCAAAAGTCCAAGTCTTGTAATGTATTCATGCAACGCGTTAGGTCCCAAATGTAAACAAAAATCTGAGTGTACAAGTTATAAGCTGCAGCGATTTTTTATATATTTACATTTAAGCTGATAGAATAGTATTCATTCAAAGAAAAGATTGTATTAAAATCAGAAATAAATATATTTCTTTAATAATAATTGAGGACCGTCATGGCGCAGAGGCGCAACGTCTGCCTATAACACGATGGTTACTGGGTTCGATTCCCAGTCAGGGAAGATGGATTTTTCTATTTCCATTTTCTTCGCTCTGGCATCTAAGGCAAAGCGCGGCGTTGAGTTCCGCCACTCAACACGCTATGCCTTGAAAACGGCGGAAAGCGGGGACGGAGTAAGCAGAGACTAAGTAACGGAGTGTCTTAACACTAGGTTCGTATGGTTTCTGCAGTTCCCTCTGCCTACCCTGCCATGTGCGGGATAAAGCGTGAAGCTAAAAAAAAAAGCTGATAGAATAGTATTCATTCAAAGAAAAGATTGTATTAAAATCAGAAATGAATATATTTATTTAATAATAATTTAATTCAAATTTAATGTCAAATCTTTATATCGGCATTGTATATAAAACGTTTCTACCATTTATTACATATTTTCTTACAAAAGTATGATTTTTTGTTCTTTCACATTTTTTTTTCTTTTATAAATATTAATATACAATATGTGTATATATTTCTCTAGAAAACAAAAAAAACAACAAATTATAAGTACATCACTTAAACCAAACATAAATCAGCATTTGTGTAAACAATTCACAATTTCTTCTTACAAGTACAAAACCGAACAGTTGTGTGCATCCATCGCATCACCCCTCAACGACCTGACGATATCCAGCCGTTTTATACAAATTGACGGAAATAGATTGATGGATTTATTGATTGACAAGTTTAAGGTTGAGTTTCTATATAATTCGGTGTTTTAAAGAAAGTACAAAGGATACCATGTTTATTGAATACTTACATGTTATGTGGGAAGCTGGTTTGTGGTTCGCAGATGTCTTTATTTACGCTTCAGTTATTTGTTTATGTAGTTTAAAGGGTGGAAGAAATTTTGTATTTCAGGAAATATAGAGGAACTAGAGACAGCTTTGTCTTATGTTTTTTTTTTAATTTTATAGCTATATGGTTTTTGTAGCTTTAAATGAATTTGAAATGAATTTTGCACTATATCGCCCTTTGAATTATTGTTATTTTTATTATTATAATCTTTTTACTCATATGATTTTCTTCATTTTATTTGTTTAAGTCCTCTTAATTACGAAGGAATTTGTCAAATCCTAACATTATGTATCACATGTAGCATCATAATTGCAAAAAATTTTTTTTTATAAATTATTTTCTATTTCATATGTAATAATAGCTAATATATATGTATATATATATATATATATATATATATATATATATATATATATATATATATATATATATATATATATATATATATATATATATATATATATACACATTTTATTTTGAAATATTACACGTAAAGTAAGCCCCAGGTGCTTCACTTCCAAAAAAATAGAAAAACTGAAATAAGAGAACAGAGAAAAATACCTTATTCTCATAAGGAGAGTTCAAACACACACTATACATTGATATAATTTGTAGCTACCAACATAAATTTACGAAAGTTAAATTATTTAATGCAAAGTACAATATTTTATTCAAATAAAAAGCCTAAGGTTACAAAGTAATAAGAAAGGATTTTTTAATATCACGGTCCTTGAAAATGCTTTGGAAATTGCACATTATGCTTAACTGTTATTTTAAGGACAGGTACAATTTTGTGTTTCTAAGGCATTAAAAATAATGGTTAGTTAATTACTACGTAGTAAGTGTTTATGGCGGAAATAGTTTTATCGTTACACTTAGTTAAATATTTACTTTTAAAATTACAATTAATATGATGGTTAGTGGCTTCGAATCCCACGTGTTGAAGATGGAATTTTTCATTTCCATTTTGTTCGTTCTAACAACTAGGCAAAGCACGGCGTTAAGTTCCGCCACTCAACACGCGATGCCTAGAAAAGGCGGAAAGTGAGGAACACAGTGTTTTAATTCTAGGTTCCTACGGTTCCTACAGCTCCCTGTGCGGGACAGAGCGTGAAGCTAAATAAAATACAATTTATATTTTCAAATTCTTACATTCTTGGTTTTCTCTCTCATCTCCGGTAAAGACACTAAACTTACACCCAAAATACATTATAAAACACTTTTGAACATCCTTCAATAATAATAAATCTTGTTCTTAGCAATTTTTAATTTGAGTTGGTAGTTCTTGAGATCAGTACATTCAGTCGAACAAATTTGTAAAATAAGCAAGTTACGTTCTGTAGGTTATATAAAACTTTTATTAAGTTGAATACAGCTCAAACTGTGGATGTAAGAGAATCTTAGTATGTTAGAGAGTCAACAATATATACGTATATATTCAATATTAAATATTTGCTGAAGAGATAAAATAAATTGAAATAGGATCATTGAGATTTTGTCTCAATTTGAGAATTCTTTGTTTGTTTGTGGGTGTATCATATAATTTATAGGTAGGTATCGGAATTCTACTTTTTTTATTTCTATAAACTTTAAAAAATTATATTTTTGTAATTTTATTTATTAAAGTCTTTCACACTAAGGATAGATAAATTATTATAATCCTTGTATTAATTTATTAGCACTTCTATAATTGATGTTCCTTTTTTAAAGCACTATTGAACTACCGCTGCAAATATTTACACAATCTTTAAGAAAAGCAGCGGGTTTGAACCTCGTACCTCTTTCATATCATCCAATCCCAACCAAACATTTCCCAGGATTTGAATATGGGTAATATTTAAGTATTTTGCGAAATAATTTTAAAATGTTCAAATATCTACGTATCTTGCTTGCTGAACGATTTGTGAAAGTTTTTATTAAGTTGAATACAGATACTCGGAATGTGAGCTTTAAAGTTCAAGAGTAAACACAATGCACTCATATGTATGTACATATATGTACGCTCGAGATAAAAGTAAATTGGGACCGGATCTATCAGATTTGATCTCGATTGGAATATTCCTTGTACATATATCTTACTAAAAGATAAACTTGAACAATGGAAAGCATATTGTAATATAGGTTATATTTTAATTCTGAATATACGCTCTAATATAATCATAGGAACTACAGGTTGAAATTATTAATTCCTGTTGTGTGGCTTACTTTATTTATTGTAGAAGTCTATAAAGTAGCCCTACGGTCAGATGGACTCACTTGGGGAAGGCCTACTGTTATAGGCTAATGTGATGGTATGGTATGATATGTGCATCATATTATAATTTGAATGCAACTTTTTTTTCAAAAATTTTGAAACTAATTGTTTGTGAAACTTAGTTAAAATATTCCGCCAGATTCTTAGTTTTCTTTGCCAAAGTCCGCTAAAAATATATAAGATAGAATTAATAGTAATAAGATAAAGTTTTGTATCTCCACTTTATTTGTTTATTTTTCCTATTTTTTTTATTGAATGGCCATTTCTTTGTCCAACATACGAGTATACTGCTTATTGGTTATAAAAAGAGAATTTGGTACTAATAATTGAAATCTTACTTTATGCCTTTTTAATGTTTGTAGAGAAGAAACAACATAGCATTTCATGGATTTACTGTGGGAGTGCCGGGCCCATCGCGTCGTAGGAAGAGGAGCTCCGATCCGCGCTTGAGATGCGACTCAAGGTTAAAAGAGGCCCCTTTAAAATACATCAACACTCAACTTCACTCTCCGAGCTTCTCCCACTACTTAACCAAATTCGAAAAGATTCTGCTGATGCCGCCTTTGAAGTACATTCTAGAAATATTCTAGATAGGCCGAGATCTTTTAGCAAGCTGTTATACCTCTCGCTTCTACTTCCACCGCATATGAATTTACTCTAAACCTATTCCTGGTCAGTTCGTTAGTAAGCTCGAAATATTTATTAAGCTTGAAGTTATGACATTAAGGGATATCTGTCTCCCACGGAACTGTAAGTTCTACCAGAACAACGTGCTTAGACTTCGATAATATAGAAAAATATCCGGTCTGGATGACGAAACACCAATCTCCTCAGGGATTTTATACTGCGCCACACACGTGTCGATCATAAAAGTCCAATCAGGAGCTGGAGCCTACTTTCCTTCCTTCACAAACCTTCTCTCACAAATTCTATTAAACGTTTGCTGGTTGTAATGTTTCTCTGTGCTCTTGCTACTGAAAA
This sequence comes from Dione vanillae, assembly GCA_037178615.1. Classification (NCBI taxonomy): domain Eukaryota; kingdom Metazoa; phylum Arthropoda; class Insecta; order Lepidoptera; family Nymphalidae; genus Dione; species Dione vanillae. The sequence goes on from JAZFAU010000197.1 coordinate 452,289, forward strand.
ACTAACGGTTCCACATATGATTTCCAGTACTTTGTCATGGCGTCGCGAGTATTGACCACTATCCAAGAATACCCTACACCCCATCAGCATATGTTTAGCTGTCCCCACTGCCTCTTATAGATGTAGCAAGATTTATCGGTAGTTTTACCCTATCTTACTAAATTACTTTTATCTGGAAGAGTCATTTTGAACGCATTTAGTTAGAATTAGTAAATGAGGGTGCGACACTTTAAAGCTAAAGCAGGATACAGCATTCTCCTATAGTTAGCCACTCGTTTTGCATTTCTAAGCCGTTTGCGTAAGCATTGCGTGCATTTTATACTTGTCGTTCTCGTCTTGCCGGATAAATTATTTTATTATTTCTTTCTCTTGAACTTTCCTCTTTGATCCTAATCATACTTTACTAGATTGTGCTCCTATCATAAATTACTTATGGAATTGAAGTCTTGACTTGAGCTCTGGGACACTTTTGTCTTTTAGAAGTGAGGTAACAATCTCATCGTGATTTTACCAGAACATGTGTTTTGGCGACTTTTAGATGTTTATAGAGCTCCGATGGTTTCTTTAATCTCAATCCAAAATTATTTTGGTCTCTAAATAAGATTGAGGTGTCCGCCGAATGTGCTAGCCCAAGAAAAAACTTCAGCATCTTTATGACGCTTGCATTTAACTTTGCCTAGAGGGTTTTATTAAAATCATATACGAAGAAAGGCCAATTCAAACGTGATGTTAGAAAATTGTTGTAAATCCAAGCATTACTTGTAGGTTGATGGTCTACCTCTTCAAGATCCGTCATAAAGCTGTCGACTATTACGTCTAAAGATGAAGTTCGGCCTTTTTTAATCTATTGTCTTACCGAGAAAATAGAAATGTGCCACCTCGGTAACTACAGAAATGGTAACATTCATAAATTGCAGCACATAAGTAGTTAATATACGTAATAATATATGCACTATATTTCAGAGGTAACGAGTACATCTCGCGGGACGTGGGGTGGAAGTTTATATGTGAATAATATTAGTATGCGGCAAGTACTGTTTGATAATATATATATATATATATATATATATATATATATATATATATATATATATATATATATATATATATATATATATATATATATATATATATATATATATATATATATATATATATATATATATATATATATATATATATATATATATATATATATATATATATATATATATATATATATTATATATATATATATATATATATATATATATATATATATATATATATATATATATATAAATATTTTTGATTAGGATAAACTAAACGTGGTAGTATAATTTATTTGTATAAAGTTCTCAGTAACATTGTAATTCGATATATCGTAGGCACTGGTTCCCACAGCAACGCTGAGACTCGCTCCGTCGAGTGCCACACTTCAGTGCTAACGGACATTCACCTGAGATCTTCTAACATATTATGTTTATTTTCAATATAATAAAATGTATTTATAGATATATTATACATTATGTAACTTTAGCTTGACATAGCAGCCGTATATAGCGGGGTAGGCTGAGAAAATTAATACCTAAAGCTATTATTTACTTTTATATGATTGTCTTGCAGGACTGATAAATTAGATATAACTTAAAATGTAAACATTTCCGAGTCAAAATTGACACCATGTCCTTCTCATAAGATTATTTATTAGTATCTAGATACGCTTGGGTAATAAGTTGTTTGATTTTCCGATTTTATAGATTTTAAACTCAGGTCGCATAAATTGTCTATTTCTTTTAAAAATCTTACGTTTCAAAAGCCATTTGTAACACAAAATGTTAATATGTACGAATAATCTGTTCAAATTGTTTTACTATTTTTGACACACAATAAAAAGAAATATATTTAAGAAATGTCTTTTCACTTAGAGAACACTTCAGGTGTCAATTTTAATTTAATTGACATTTGTACCGATGTCAGGATAACTATATTTGGGATTATTTACGTCTAAGTCGATTTCATTAAATAATTATTTTCGTTTGAAGCTGTATACCATCCTATAGCTGGGTACATATAAATCTTCATTTATGTATAAAATTTATAAGATCTTGCAAAAAGGTATTGTTTAGAGGAGGAAATCAACATTGCGCTTTATTTTGATACTGTAGTAGAGAGGAAATTATTCATATGTAGAGAGGAAATTATTCATATTCCTCGAGGGGGAAAGTTTAAAAATCTTTCGTCGAAATTCTGGTTCTATTTTTGCAAAACTGCTAATTATTATATAATAATAGTATATATTTCAAGTAAAAAGTACTGCCTGACGTAACATGTGAGCAGTGGCTTTAAGCTTCTAGAATTTTACTTTTGGTACCGATCTCGAAAAGGCGGATTGGTGAAAAATGTTGCCGATGTTTAAACTTGAATTGTTTTTTTTTTTATAATTGATTAAATAGATTCTCTACGTTGACTAATCATCAAAAGCCCAATTTTCAATAAAGAAAAATCTATATATCTAATAAAGAATCTACATAAATAAAGAATCTATATAGGTAGATGTTGCCTGCAAGAGATCACCTATTGTGATAAGGCTGCCTAATGCCTAATAATGTGGTGTACACCACATTTGTATCACACTCTTTTTGTCTTAATTATTTTCTTTACTTAGGTGTAGTAAAGCATCAAGTAAATAAATAAAGAAATCTAACTTTACCATATTCAAAAGTGTTAAGGAAATAAAATGAAACGAATGTCCATTAGAACCTTCTATTGTTATATTACTTTTTCATTATATAGGTATTGCAATAAAAATATTGGGATTCTGACAGTTAATATTGTAAAATGACAGACAACAATCAGGTACATAATTATTTTATGTATATAGAGGAATAAAAAAGCAGGCGTTAGGTTAGTGGCTTTCTCTGTAAATGCGTCTCGAATCAGGTGCTGCCGAGCTCCGGAGCCCAACCTCAAACCATCCCTATAGTAAGACAGTAGTACTGAAAGAGATTTAGGAAGATACTAGCATACTCAGTGCTGGAAAATCTGTCCCTTAGTCCTTAGACTCAGTTTACCCGTTTATTTCTGGGGTGAGCACAAAAATGCGCAACAGAGGAAGCAAATGAGGCTTATATTCTATGACAACACCTTACACGCTTAACGTGAAATTTTGTAACATCAGGGATCTTCATTTGACCTGAAGGCTGTCCATCATCATCTTAGGCTCGCACGGCTCGGCCGGCCTTGTTGTGACACAGAATAAGTTATTCCTAAGGGATGACTTAAACTTGTGTTCACACGGAATGACTTAAGCTTCCGTCATCTTGCTAATTTTGAATATTGAGACCTACCTATTATCTGGCGTTATATTGATTGTGCATACCTGTACAGGCCCCATAGTGATAATACAGAAACGGATCGGTTCACGGAGCACTTGCAATTTATAATATATATTTTTTAAACATTTAATGTTCCTAGCTAGCTCTGTAGTGCCACTTGGTGGCAAGTTTCAACCTTGGTTTGATGTGTCTTGCAAACAAGCAAATTCGGGCTAAAGCTCTGTTAGTGCTGATTCGACTCTTTAACAAAATCTATCCGATGATAAACCAACAGTCAACAAGTCAAAAGTAATAAAGTATATTATACTTAATTTCCATTTTAAGATTTGACAAATGTTTGTAGTTGTCTTGTTTTATTAAATATATACAGTAGAATACCAATAGAAAATAATAATTGAAGTTATAAAATTGTTAGCATATATATAAATTTAAATGAATTTAAATCGATATTATGAAGTTAACTTCAACTTTTCAAACTATTTCAAATTTCTGATTCAACTGTTTATTTTACACACAAAAACACACACATACATAGACACACATTAACATTTAATTTCGTATATGACAGGGTATACATAAATAATCTAGTAAACCTGGTAAAGAAATTGGACGCTCAGTAGTACTACTACAATTGATATAAATATTTCTTTTACAGTACCCACAGCGCACGTTGCAGGGGTGGTGGGTAAGAAAGCCGCATTGCCATGTGACACGCAGCCACTGTCAGCTGACGACAGGGTAGCCATGGTGTTGTGGTTTAAAGAAGCTGATTGGGAGCCTTTATACAGGTGCGTGTTTTAATTTCAAATTACATAACCTTTTTAGGGTAACAGTGGGTAGACAAATCAAAATTGCTCATGTTTTTACTCAAATTGGTCTCAAATTTGCACTCAGTTTAATTGTTATGACTCAACATCACGCTTTCTCTTACTAGAGCATGAAAGTGAAAATAATATAAATCTTATTACGATCGTTTCCTCAAGGGGGGGGGGTCGAACCCACGCCAATATCGATATGTGACACTGTTACACCAAACTTAAAGGTAGCAGTAATTTCATACTGGGTTCTCTATAAAGTTACAGGGTCATTGTATAAAAAAATGTCAACAAGGCAGATTTGTATCCTACTACTAACCCAATTGTAACTTCTACATACAATAGTTATTCATTGTTTACTAAGGACCGAGTAAACTTAGGGTTTATTCAAATAGAGCTAAATAAACTTAAATTCATATTTTATGCAAAAACTAGCGGTCTCGCTCACTACATCTCGAATTTACCATTACATGATATGTTGTAAACATAAAAATCTTAATGAATCAATTTATCGTTCAAGATAATAAGTAGTAAATTTACATATATATTATAAATGAGCATTTAACCCTCACGCGGTTTTCGAGGAAGATGGAACACCAAACCATGAAGTCCCTGCACACTTTTTTGTCTTTCTCATCGTCATTAATCCCTTTGTATATACCCAATGAGTACTAACCTTCCTCCAGTATATATGATTCTTCAGTCATATATATTTATTAGTATTCTTTTATCATTCATTCTCTACGTGTCTAAGCTATTTAGGTGCGTTCTTCTTCATCTTCATTGGTACTTATGATTTTATGTATTTTTTGTTATGAATTCCATCAGTTAAACTGACTCAGCACATCCTCCGAAGAGATCACATCTCCACAGTATCATCGTGCACTGCTATATAGCTGCAGAACTGCACTGTGTACATTTCACAGTTTTGTTTCATTATCATACAATTCATTTAAGGCAGTATTAGTAACATACCGGTAGCAATGCGAATTTCCATGTTAAAATCTTCCATAACTATTTAACATAGTAAAATAGTGTGTCTGGGGCGTACTATTTCATTCATTAGTAATAATATCTTTCCATTGACAAATATCTTACATTCTTGTCTTCTTTGCATTCAGGCTATGATAAATATTTTTTTAGATACCCTAATAAGTTTTACATTTTATCACATGGTTTTTAAAAATTCAAGAGTTTCCATAAACAATTTTACATTTAATTTTCATTTATATTTTAAATATCTAACCCCTTTCTCCTTTACCACTACATCCTACTATAAAGGTATTTTATTTCTATCGGACATTATACCAATTACCAATTAATTTTTTTGAACTTTAACAAATTTATGATTTTGAAACTTTATACTTTCTTTTAGAGTTTATAAATAATAGCATAATTTGAAATTTTATAGCCCTCACCTAGCCAACATTCCAAAAAGTACTTAGTTTATAATAGCTTCCAGATATATACCACAAATAAGGTAGGCAGAGGGGACATAATGCCAAGATTTTCTGTCCCCCATTTTACATCCAATTTTTGAAATATTACAAATAGTGATATGTCTTGTTGCCAGAGCGAAGAAAAGAAAATAGTCAATTCTTTCCGATTGGAAATCGAACTTAGCTAGGAAGTTCCGGTCTGTCACGTTTAAAGTTAGATTTTATACCCCTGAAATCAAGCTGAACTGTTGGAATTGTTTTGTTTTAGCTTCACGTTTTATCCCGCATATGGCGGAGTAGGCAGAGGGAACTGTAGGAACTATAGGAACCTAGTGTTAAGACACTCCGTTGCTTAATCCCTGCTCTCTCTGTCCCCACTATCCGCTGTTTTCGAGGCATTGCGTGTTGAGTGGCGGAGCTCAACGCCGTGCGTAGCTTAGTTTTCAGAGTGAAGAAAATGGAAATAGAAAAATCCATCTTCCCCGAGTGGTAATCGAACCCATAAGCCTTCGCGTTTACAGGCAGACGCTACGCCTCTACGCCACGACGGTCCTCAAATGATTATTATTATTCATAAATATTATCTTTAAAACTAAAAACGTCAAATCTTTCCATATCTAAAGCTAAAGAAAACAATAATAAAATGTGACAGTAAATAAACCAATATATATAAAAGCAATTCTTGAGTTCAGTATTTCGCACTAGAATTAACTGTCCTATCGGATTTCGTTAGAACTGACAATATTGCTTTATCGTATAAAGTTTACAAATCAATTCATTTAGAAAAGGCTGAATTTTGTATAAGAACATAGGTTCATATATATATATATATATATATATATATATATATATATATATATATATATATATATATATATATATATATATATATATATATATATATATATATATATATATATATATATATATATATATATATATATATATATATATATATATATATATATATATATATATATATATATATATATATATATATATATATATATATATATATATAAGTAACTATAAATATTTGTCTTTTGCATTATTTCTTTTATGATCATAAAAATTTCAATTTCTTCAAATTTTATCTCTATAGAGTAGGTAATAGAGTTTAGAACTCTTCAATAATAGCCTACCTAAAAAGCAAATGTCACTTATTCGTGACTTTTTCCATAAATTCAATTTGTTAAAGTAGATACATAAAAATCTATTAGTATTCGAACTGTAAAGAAGAGGCAGCTTTTCGACGTTAATTACACGTAATATTCAGTTTGATCAGCAAACTTTTTCTAGATATGGATTGTTCAGAATCCATTCATTAATAATTATTATATATACATATAATATACAGATTATCTTTGTTTCTTCATTTAAATTATTTGCATTTAATTTCATTAAAATGGTAAAAAGTGATCAATTTTTCACAGATATTATGAAGATTGTAGATTAGATCTATAGATACCAATACAGAAAAATCTGAATGATAACAAGTACAGGTAAAAAAGAAACAAAAATAATACAGTTATTAGCTTATTTTACAAGCTGCGTCATAAATTAACAAATTCCATCTAAAACACAAGTAACATTACCACAGAATTTTAATTTCTTATTATTATAGATATATGACAAAATTTTCACAAATTCAATTAATTTCAGCTACGACGTCCGAGGAAGAACACCGAACCAGCCCAAGCTCTGGTCTTCTCCAACAGGATTTGGATCTCGAGCCTACTTCCGGGCAACTGCTTCACCGGCAACCCTGCTAGTTGACAGTGTTGGTACTGCTGACACCGGCGTGTATAGATGTAGAGTGGACTTCAAAAATTCTCCTACTAGAAATTTGAGGATTAACTTTACTGTTATAAGTAAGTGATTCTTTTTCTTGATTGTATTCTTAGTCTTAATTATTTCTATGTCATAGTTGTAGCTCCAATATATTTATTTTGGAAAGTGTGCAGTAAACTAAGTGCTTCAGTCTGATCATAGCAAGATTAATCAAGACCTATTTTTAAAATACTCCCTTGAATATATGTCCAAATTCAAGATAAAAACGTATAAAAACAGTTAAAATAGTTATCCTTTTTAATTTCCTCATAAATATAATAATAAAAGAAAAAATACTTATTTTAATTGCTTATAGATCAATATATATAAGTAATGGCTTCCTCAAGTTAACTTTACCTAGAATTAAAATGAAATAAAAGTCAAAATTTTATAATTAATCATGAGTACAATTTAATATAAAGTCTAACAGTTCATTCAGTAACTAATTATAAAACATACACAAATACAAGTTGTATTGAATTAAATACTAGTTTGATTAATTAATTGAATGTAGCTGCTACATAAATTGAATAGATCATATAAAAGCACACAGATATGATTCCATGTAAAACTATACAAAACGTAGATAAATGAGATTTTTCATGTAAAAATCTACCTAAACGGAACCACAGCCAATAAAATTATGAGAATTTTGACAAAGATTGTTACGAACTCTTGACTAGGTGATCACAACTCTTGGCCGCGTTCCGAGAGGCGCAGTTTCAAATTCCTACGTGTATTGAAAAATATTTTTATATTTTATTAATAGTATAGAAGGTCAATATTACTTTAAAAACCAGAAAAAGAATGTGGAAACCTTTTTAATGCGGACACCAAGAGATCTAGAAAAAGCAGATTTTCCATTGATAATTGATTCAACAAATTCTATGCATACCAGTTAAATTTGACATTTGTCATTTGAAATTAGCACACGATATTTTGTGTTTTGTACCAAAAAAAGACCATTCTTAAAAAATGCTAACATAATAAAATGAAGCGAGTAACTCAATAGTAAGTAATAAATCAGTGTACTATAAATCGTTTAAGTGGTTCCAGCTACTATATTAAACAATACTAACTAGATACTCGCAAACATAAATTGTAAAGAAGTTATTCAATTAATATATGTATACACTCATTTCTTATACAATGACTATATATATATATATATATATATATATATATATATATATATATATATATATATATATATATATATATATATATATATATATATATATATATATATATATATATATATATATATATAGATATATATATATATATATATATATATATATATATATATATATATATATTATATATATATATATATATATATATATATATATATATATATATATATATATATATATATATATATATATATATATATATATATATATATATATATATATATATATATATATATATATATATATATATATATATATATATATATATATATATATATATATATATATATATATATATATATATCTATATATATATATATATATATATATATATATATATATATATATATATATATATATATATATATATATATATATATATATATATATATATATATATATATATATGCATGTGAATATTTAGTAAAGAAGAATATCTTTTAAATAAAAAACGAGCTACAAATGTACACTTAAAACAAATTATTCGCCAAATTCGTCTAAAATAGGGACCTAAAGCCTTAAATGCTATTATACCGTCGAAATTTAAGACATTCACGCTAAAGTTTTATTAAGTAGGCTGTTATCATTCGATACAAAATAGGTTATTTCTTTATCTTGATCCTGTCTTTTTTTAAAAAGCTTCAAGAAAATGTAGTAGAAATTCGACTTTTATTTCTTATAATTGCGTTTTCTTGTAATTGGGATTAATCATTTTGACATAACATCTCTATATGTTGCGGAATACGTAAGGATACCCTAGATTTATATAAACATATTAAAAATGGATGTATAAATATATTACATTAAAAATTATTATAGTTACCTCTGCCTACTCGCGGGATATACGAGAAACTCTACTATGTTTTACTTTGAAAATTTATCTAAATTAGTAAATATAAGAAGAGTATGTAATTTTTTTTGTTTTATAGCACCACCGAATAGACCAGCGATAATGGATGCAAAAACTCGAGACCACACTAGACTGCTAGAACCATACGATGAAGGAGACACTCTTGAACTACTGTGCGAAGTTTATGGAGGTGAGTGGTTGATAAATGCTTAAATTTCTTCCACTTTATTAAACGTAAACATTTAAAATTTTAAAATATTGAGTGTTTAGTAGTATATACATATAATAAATGAAAATGGTTGCAAACTTACCTTCTAGACGAGTTAATTAGCATACTCATTTAATTTAAATGATTATTCTTTTTTTCTTTGTCTTACGTATAGCTTATCAGTATAACAGGGTAGGCAGAGGGAACCTCATGAACCTTCGGAACCAAGTGATAAGACACTTCATTCCTCATTTTTGCGCCGTTTCGTGGCATTTAGTGTTGAGTAGCGGAACTCAATGGTGCGCTTGCTAGCCTCCAGGGCAAAGAAAATCAAATGAAAAGCTCCGTCTTCCCCGAATGGAAATTGAACCCACAAACCGTCGTGTTTTATAAGTAGACGCGCCACGACTGTCTTCATCACTAATTTCTACTTATGTTTTCTTTATAACCATTTCCCTACCAATTTAACTCTCTCGAGAGTGTATGTATATGTCAGAGTCAATTATTTCGTTCATTTGTTAATTTATATTCAATTTCCCTGATACAATTACAAATGCTATATACAGATATTGAATCGGTTAAAGTAAAATTAACGTATGCGTACGAAGTGGATAGGGCGTTATACGATTTTACCGAAGGATTATATTCTATATATAAAAATATATTGTAGTTGGTAATAAATTAGATGAAACTTGTAATTTGCAGCTTGATATTTGACAGTGCTTAAGTTTGTTTTGAATGCTGTGAGATTTAAACCCCCGCTATAAAGAGAAACTTTTATATAAAAAAAGTAATAAAAAAATATTTTAGTTTTAGTTTCAAATTGATTCATTAAAAGTAATCGCTTCATGAAAAATGAAAACTATTTATTTTGTTTTTATTTTATTAAGTTGATTGTTACGTGATTTATCCTTGTTAAAAGTTTAAGAGATTATTACTTAAATTTTTGCCAATTCTATGCAATTTTAAGTTTTACTAACATATGCATGTATATGAACAAAATATAAAATAGTTGATAATAATAATCTAATTTTTTAATGTGTCACTAAGGATAGGAAAAAAAACGTGTAAAATTAATAATAAAAATGGTAAAAAGGACCGTCGTGGCGCAGAGGCATAACGTGTGCCTGTAATGCGACGGTTTCTGGGTTCGATCCCCAGTCGGAGAAGATGGAATTTTCTATTTCCATTTTCTTCGCTCTGGCAAACTAGGCAAAGTGCTGCGTTGAGTTCCGCCACTCAACACGCAGTGCCTCGAAAAAGGCGGAAAGCGGGGACGGAGAAAGCAGTGACTAAGCCACGGAGTGTCTTAACACTAGGTTCCCACGGTCCCTGCAGTTCCCTCTGCCTACCCTGCCATGTGCGGGATAAAGCGTGAAGCTAAAAAAATGGTAAAAATCTGACTAGAGACATGTTAACAACGTAATTAGTAGTAAAATTGCGATCGCATAATTAAGAAGGCAAGGTATAGCAATCTTCTTCCACTTGGATGAATTTCATCAGACGCAGGTTCAACGTTTCATTTTTTAAAGTACTCGCTATGTTTTAGTTCCTATTATCAATATCGCTGTCTGAAAATTATTTTTGATTTTTTATAAAAGCGCGGTTGAGGACCGTCGTGGCGCAGAGGTGTAGCGTCTGCCTGTAAACGCGACGGTTTCTGGGTTCGATTCCCACTCGGGGAAGAGGGATTTCTCTATTCCTATTTTCTTTGCTCTTGAAACTAGGCAAAAGCGCGGCGTTGAGTTCCGCCAGTCAACATGCAATGCCTCGAAAACGGCGGAAAGCGGAGACGAAAAAAGCAGGGACTAAGCAACGGAATGTCATAACACTAGGTTCGAATGGTACCTGTCCCTCTACCCCGCTATGTGCGGGATAAAACGTGAAGCTAAAAAAATAAAACAAAAGCGCGGTTATATAAATAATCAACAAAATATATTTTTATATTAAATATATAGAGAATAACTAAATAATCTAAAAAATTGTGAATATTTAAAATATATATTTTATTATTTCAATATAGGAATTACGAGTTGTAGAAAGATATACTCTTTATTGTATTTAAATAAAATGTACAATAGGCGACCTTACCACTATCTCTTCCAGGCAACCTTAAGTTATTTGAGAATAAATTATTAATAACTTCATTTGTAAAAATAAATATTTTCATGTATTTTGCCATTTAAATCAATTGTATTAAATTCGAGCAGATAGGGCTAGAATGGCGTGTATTGACAAAAGCGTACCCTGCTATATACAGGCATATAAATTGAATTAAAAAGAAACTCTAAAAGTAGGTGTTGAGCAAGTAAGTATATACGTAACTACTTGATTCCTACGAGTATAGTTTCCCATTTAATATTATTAAAATATTTTTGTTGTTATATAAGTTTTTTTTTATTTTTGACATTCGAGCTCTCAGTACAGCTGTTCCTGTAAATGGATTTAATAAATTTTATTTCATATTCCACTATAACTCACCTTTTGTCCGAATTTTATTAAACAAAATCGTATTTCTGTACATGTCCAATAATCTAGCAATGGTGTAAAAAAATTACAATTCAGATTACAATTAATGTTGAATACGCAATATTTGGTACAATCATTCAAGATAAACGTGAATATTAAATTAGAAGTCGTGATCTCGTAGGACAGAGTATGACTGTAAACGTGAGGGTCGTATGTTTGATCTCTTCTTCAGGAGAATCTTTAAGAAGAAGTCAAAGCGAAATCTAAAAAAGAGAAAAGCTAGAAACTCGCAAAAATATGAGGACGGAACACTAGACTATGTAATATTATAAATATAGCGTAAAACGTTGCTTCAACTATCATAAAAAGTAAGACATCTTTCTTCACGAAATATTGTACTGCTTACACAAAGTTCTCTATCCACTCAACATGTCTGTGAACTTGGCAGGTGATTGTCAAGCACATCAAAAATAAGAAGTAGTTCTCTATGTATGTTGCATAATTCTATATTTCCTGATATATTTTAAAAATAGTTCTAGCATTTTAGCCTTATAAAAAAGGTCATTTAAAAACATGATCTGCTTACTATTATGTAGTTTTATTGCAAATATAATCTTGAATTCTATAAGCATGGGATATATTTTATAGTTTCTTTTATTTTCAAGACTACTTCTGTAGAATTGAATTATAAAAATATTAAAATATTTATTATTTCATTTTTTATGCACAAAAAATATATAGAAAATTAATCAGGATAAATTTAAAATTTATTAAAGATTACAAAACAATGTCATAAATAAAATTTATTAGAAAACCAGATCTTCTACTTAAACGCCGCCATATCCATAATTAAAAAAATGAAATATCTCTTATGTCGTCCTAGGCGGCTGGAACACTTTGATCTCTCAAAGAATATAAGGAGATCTAATATTATAAATTTGCTTTAAGGCCTGAACTGACATAAAAAAGTCAGCTTACAGCTGCATACTTGACGATTTGTTGAAAATCCTCAATAATAGTCAATCGTTTATTTGACAAAAAGTATAAAATATCTCATATGGTGCAAGAAGGCCAGAACTCCTCGATTTCTTGAATAACATATAGAGATACTTTATAAAAAGTAATTGTCAAGTACGAATCGGATTCCTCAGGGTTCCGTAGCAGTAACATAATATAAAAATTATTATAGTTCTTTCAAAGATGTATATAATGAATACCGATAGTACTCTTCGCTACGACGACATCATTTTATTTCGTATATAAATATGAATACTTACGTACTAGTACATATATAATATGTAACATGTGTATTCGATATTAAATACTGCGGCTATATATGTACATTGCTACTGTTAAGCGATGCGTGTTGTCCTTGCAGGCGTGAAGCCTACTGTATATTATAACTTCTAATATTACAGCAATATACAACGATAGTGTTATATATATATATATATATATATATATATATATATATATATATATATATATATATATATATATATATATATATATATATGAATTATAGTTGAAAGACGGATGGGAGCCTGAATGCAACTCAGTTAAAAGTTCTGGTAATTTTGAAAGCGACGAGGAAAGGACAGAATAATTTTTAATGGAAAATCATTAGAATAACTGAATGAAGCATACGTGGGAAGTTTATGGAGTAGAGATATTAACTACGAAATTGGTGTGGAAAGACGTATTGCCGCCTCTAACAAAAAGAACGGTGTCTTAGCTACGTTGTTGAGACAGCAGAACGTCAGTGTGGCTGCGCGTTTGGCCAGGCAATGTACACAATGCAGTTCTGCTACCGACACCGTTATATGACAGTGAAACGTGGGTATTGAAGAAGAAGAATGAAAGGAAGATAAATGCTGTGGTGATGCGATCTCTTCGATGGATATGCAGAGTCAGCTTAGCTAAATAAATCAGCAACAAAGAGAAACATGATCGAGGACCGTCGTGGCGCAAAGGCGTAAGCGTCTGCCTGTAAACGCGACGGTTTGAGGATTCGGTTCCCACGGAGAAAGCAGGGACTAAGCAACGGAGTGTCTTAACACTAGGTTCATATGTTTCCTGCAGTTCCCTGTACCTACCCTGCAATGTCCCATACATTAATAAAGCGTGAAGCTAAAAAAAAAGACAAAAGAGATTCATAGGATGGTAGGCACAAGCGAGGATATTACCAGCAAGGATGTGATGTTTATGTTGAAAGAATGAGTGATGAAAGTATGGTAAAAGAGATATACAATTTGTAAGAGAAGTAAGGGGAGACCTCTGTTGACTTTTGGAAACACAATATCGAAGATACTGGAGAAAGGTCAAGTAAAAAGTATGAGGACTCCTCGGACAGCATGTATGGAGAGGAACGACTGTGGACAAAGCGAAAGAGGTCTGCAGGGACCGCAGCGTTTGGTACGCTCCTTTCTCTCTGACTAGCTACAATAGCTATGATAGCTATCAGTAAAGTAAAGTCTCCTTGTAAGTTCAGTGATCTCACTAATATTTGAATTCTACGTTCGCCTCATCTCTTTTGCTCTATTTGTTCAATTGTAGTACTTGTATTTCTATTGCGTGTTGAGTTGCGGGACTCAACGCTGCGCTACCAGGTTATTAGAGCGAAGAAATTGAAAATAAAAAATCTATCTTCCCGGAGTTGGATTTGAGCCCACAAATAGTCGCACCTACAAGCAGACACAGTACGTCTTCAATACGGTGGTCACTTAATTGTTTTGTTGCTTTATAAAAATTAAATGAAAACTATTTTTTTTCACCTACCAGCAAATTATATCTTGTGGTGTTAAAATAATCCCTCCTATACATTCGGCCCAAGTTAGAAAATTGAGACATTACGTGATGAGTCGCGGAACTCCAAGCCTTGTCTTATCATCTTACCGGTACCAAAAAATTAAACAATTCGTTCCCATGCGTAGAAATTGAACCCATAGCCGTAGTGTTTAAAATCAGATACTGTATCGTTGTGTCACGGTAATCTCAATATAAATAATATGGATGTCTTTATATGTGGAATTTAAGTATATGTGTTTGTTATTATGAGTATAAGCATGACAGTATACAGTCTACCAAAGTAACGTCGTCCAAGTGACCTTTAATTAAGCCTTTAATATCTCCCAGCTCGAAACAAATTAGAAGCCTTAGATATAATAATAAAATTGTACGTAATATTAGGCAATATACGATGGCGTAATATTGATGGCGACTTTATCTATTTTCTTCGCTCTGGCAACTAGATAAAGCTCAGCGTTGAGTCCCGCCACTCAACACGCAACGTCTTGAACAAGCAAAACAGGGTGCAGAGTTAGTTCCCAAGGTTCCTGCGGCTCGCTCTGCCTACCCTGCTATAAGCGAGATAAAACGTGAAGTTAAAAAGTAAAAACGGATATTATTATACCCTACATGTTTATTTATAAGGCAAGTAATTTTAGCGGAATCAATTGGAGTTCACCTTTTCCCTTTTTTTGTAAAATCGATAACGTAGTGTTGTTAAATTAATTTATCTGCTGTTAACCTCCTATATCAGAAAAAAAGTTATAATAAATACATCGGTTATCTGTTTCATTTTATACAAAATTAGTGGATACCATATATTTACCGCATATTTTTAAGTTTGATTACAGTTTCAAGCGATTTTTTCAGATTGAGCTACAATTGGGGAATTACTTTGAAACTGTCAGTGCGCGAGTACCTCTCACGCTTGATACACACTTTATATCTTCACATATTACAAGCTAATTGAAAGTAATTAATCCCGGCTTTGGACTAAAAATTAGATAATTAAATTAACAGCTTAATTTAAACTTAATTATTTTCAAATTATAATTTTGCTTCGGATTTCCTTAAAGGAATAATTTATGTTTATTAAAAGATATTTATTTCATTCAACGACAAAGTTTGGTATAGTCAAATGCTTTATTAAAACTACTACAGTCATTTATTCGATTCCTACTTAAAGATTTTGTATAATTAATTTTTTTTCTTTTCGCTCGATTTTCGATTCGCTCTGTTTTCCATCCATATCAGGGTAAGTAGAAGGAACTGTATGTAGGAGAACTTAGTGTTAAGACACTCCATACACTGGTTTCTACAAATCAAGGCATTGCGTACTCAGCAAAATCAATCTGCCGAATCAAAAATTTTTTTCGACTGGGAATCGAACCCACAAACCGTCGCGTTTACAGGCAATGAACTTCTGCGCCACGCCCTATTAAATAAAATGACAAAATAATTATTATACAACTATTTGCTCGGAGGAATATTGTGTTGGACTTGCAGCTTAGGACAGCTTAAAAGCTTTTGAGTATTTATAGGTTATACTAACAACTTTAAGAGTTTTACATAAACAGATATATAAATATTAAAATAGAGCCTTCATTTTCATGTAACACGATTAAAAGGTTTTATGCCATAAATGTATATTATTGTAATGGACATTTTAAATATAGATATTTTTTTTACCTTTTTTTTGCCTGCCTGAATAGATTGCCCACTAATTGATACTTCCGCCTTTAATGCTATTTGTAATTTTAACCTTCTAAGGCTGAGGAGAATTTGTAATAAATATTTGACAGATGCCTACACCTTAGAATATTCTGACAGACGTCAAATAAAAATGTGCTCTTTAATAATAGAATCTCTTTTAAACATGCATTACTCTTTTGTGTAATGCTATCTCCTTTTTACCGTACAATCTCCATTGTGTGTTCTCCATTTAACGTGACATTGGCGAAGTGAATTGTGCTCAACTGGCACGCTCGATACGCCATAAACAAAGAGAATAAGAAGAAGAAGAAGTAATAATAGAATTTATGAATTAACAACAAATAGTACAAGTGCTTATAATTATAACTAAATGTTTATTTTGAATATTTTTCGAGTATGTTTCTTTTTAGCAAATATTTACGTTGGTTTTTTTTTAAATAAAAATACAACAAAAAAACAAAAGTACTTAGTTTACTTTTTTTATTTTACTTTAATATTTTATAATGTCATTGAATTCAGGAAGAATATAGATTTTTACATTGACTTATTTTTAGGTCCATTAGAATCCACGGTTTATAACATAGCCTTACGTCTGTAAAGTAGACGTAGTTCCATTAAAATGGAACGAACCGTCAAAGTAATACCAGTGTTCATTAAAAATCCGTTAAAGGCTCAGTAACTGAGCAAAATATCACTACGTCAAGCCACATAATATCTATAATTACACGCTGCAGTATGTTAGATTAGTGATGTCATAGAGGTTACCACCTCAGTAGCAGGAAATATAAAGAAGAGAAACTTACTATACTATAAAAAATTATGTATAAAACATTTAAATAATTTTCTTTTACAGGTGACCCTAGACCCAGCCTCATTTGGTATCTTGAAAACACAATAATCGATGATTCGTATGACCAAAAAGCGGATGGAGTAACTGTCAACACACTGACATTTCCAAGTATAGGTCGACAACATCTCAACGCGAGGCTCATCTGTCAGGCGTCCAACACCAACTTGGCACCACCGCAAACTAAGCTGTTGATATTGGATATAAATCGTGAGTTATTTTAATTATATTATTTATTAATTAGGCAAAGCGCGGCGTTGAGTTCCGCCACTCAACACGCAATGCCTCGAAAAAACGGAAAGCGGGGACGGAGAAAGCAGGGACTAAGCAACGGAGTATCCTAACACTAGGTTCCTACGGTCCCTGCAGTTCCCTCTGCCTACCCTGCCATGTGCGGGATAAAGCATGAAGCTAAAAAAAAAAAAAAAAAAATTATTAATTTAAGCTAATTTTTTTTAAACCACTTGTTCGTGTTTTATGGCACAAGTTATTTGCTAATTAAATTGTATTCAAGTTTTTATTCAAAGTAATATAATAATTTTGTTAAATATCATGAAAGGAAAAATAAAAAGCAAAATTTTGTCAAACGCTGTTTTCATTTAAGATGATTGCTTGATCTATAGTTTCTATATTTAGTATTTTAAAATAAGAAAAATAATGTTCAAAATTTATTGTTTTAACATTTCACTACGATCAAAAAGCTTAGTCAAGAAAGTGAGAGCAAAATGGAGTATGAAGTATTATCTGCCATTGATAGGCAAAAAAATCTAATAATGTAATACTTTGCCTTAAGCGACCTAAAATAGAAAATAAACAAATTTGAATACAATTTAAATAGCTATACTAACGCAAGAGCTTTCATTTGCTTAGAAATTTGAGCCACACTACTAACAGGATATATAATAATTACCTTAAGACAGCTACGAGAGCTACGAAAGCTACGACTGTTAAAAGCCCTTGTTTAGTTAACGATTTGATCACACGATACTCGTAAATTACTACACACTTGTTAAATACTATCATATGTGCTATGTACACTGTGCAGTACAAATATTGAAACCGTATTAATTTTAGTACTTGGCACAGCGGCTTAAAGGCAGTAGAAATGGCAGATTAGATTATTTTTAGTTCAATATAATGAAAAACGACATAAATATTTTGATAACTCAAAGCATTAGCATGTTCTTTTTTTATTGTGTAGATTATTTTAATTATAAATACATATAAAACCTAATCAAGTTTGTTGCAGTAAGGCCACTAACTGTCCAGATTTTGAACAAAAATCGACAGTTCTCAGCGGACAGGAGCTACGAGCTGGAATGCAAAAGCACAGGATCGAGACCAGAAGCGCAGGTCACTTGGTGGAAAGGGCTTAAGCCTTTGAGGAAGAAAGCTAGAAACGTATGTATATTATATACATATATTGATATTTTTTAATAATTTCTTAGCTATTTTGACGTAATCTTGAATGAGGTTATGAAGTTCCTACTCCCATTCCCACTGGGGGAACCTAATACATTGAAAATTTTAATATGGTATTGATTTTCACTATTGAATAGTGTTTCTATATCAGGTGAACACCGGAAACGAATTATGTCTCGTGCTATGTACAGAATAAAATGTGAAGCTTGTTAAGCATAGAAAAGGTTTTTTTTGGTGATAATTGTCGATTTTCGGAAGTGGAAATAATTTTTTTATAAATCCTCCATAATCCGTCCTCCTCCGTCGTATATTACATCAATATTTTACAAGCATCGTATACTGTGCAAGGAAACGTAATGCAACAAGCTGTCGTGACGCAAAAGTTAACATCTGCCTGTAAGCGTGTTGTAAGGTTGTGGATTTGATTTCTGCTCATTAAGAACGAATTATTTTCCTTTTCTCGTGACATAGTGCGGCGTTGAGCTTCGCCACTTTTCAAGGATGGCGAAGAGTGGGAATCGGGGATTGTTCAGAGTATAGCGTCAAATTCATAAAAACTACATAAAACACATGATATAATAATAAATTGCTAACTAAATGAAGATGAAAGGTTTGTTATGTATATATACAAAAAATTTAATGCAATATATACTAAATATATACACTTGTATATTATATACATAACAGTAATTAGTTACAAATAATATTTTTTTACATCTAGTAAGAATTACTAATTTATAAACTAAATTTATGAATTTAGTTTACATATAGTGAAGAATATATTGATAAATATTTGCATTATTAAAAAAAAATCGCTTTAGAGGCCCTGCTTGGAATATTTTTGAGATAATCGTATCGATCATTAAAATCCAACTTTATTATTAAAGCTCAGATTTATCACATTAACGTTTTAATCTCGTACTTCTGTATTTTCTACGAAATTAAGAAAATTTTTTCTTTAAATTTTTCGCTATAAAATAGATTACAAAGGCTACGCTCTATATTTAGATGTACTAGTCAACAGCTTTTTGAACGATCTTGAAAAGGCAGACCAATCAACCTACAAGTTGAGTGAAAAAAGTTGGATTTACTACAATTAGCGAAGCTTTTTGGCAACCACTTTTACTTTGTTCAAATAAGGATAAGGACAAATGGCAAATGTTTTACATTGAAATTATTAAAACTGAAGTCTGGAACTTTAAATATATGAGAGTTACCAAAACTCCTGTTTTCAGTATATTGCGTGATGATATTTTTACCTGACTTCTAAAAGACAGAAGTGCTCAAAACGACTTCAATTTCATAAACAATTATTTTAACCAAATCAAGTAGAGTATATTGAGAAAGAGAGTCTACTACTACTACTAGAGTCTACTAGAGTCTTACATGGTACGTAAATATTATAAAATACGTAATAATATAAAAAGACGTTATATATATTTTTAAAAACCATGTAAATAAATAAATTGTCGTTTCAAAATAAAAAGCTATTTGTCAAGTATGATCATGCGTACACTACCCTGCCAAAGCGGGACAGAGGTATATATATTTCTCATTTTGTGATTTTTTTGAATAAAACTTGACAGATTTGTAACGTTTAGTATTTTGTAGTACGAGATATTTATGCCGTTCATACTTAATTGTCATAATTAACCTCACGCGTTACAAAGCAGGTATAAAAGTCATGAAATGGAAAAAAATATTCTGTGCCTAACCAATAGATAATTCTTGACTAAGCTTTTGTATACAGCCTTGTAATATTTTACCCTATAGGTAGTCTCTACACAGGCTACACTCTCTCACACGGTATATATGTATGTATTTAAAAGAAAAAGGAAATACAGGATCATATGTTTAAATCCAGTTTTACCTCTATCCTTGTTATTGAAAATGGGAAAAAAACAAAAAAAGCAAAAAACTAAATTGATGTTTAGTGGCGAGAACTCAACGCCGCGCTTTGCCTTGTTGCCAGAACGAAGAAAATGGAAATAGAAAAGTCCATCTTCCTCGAATGAGAATCACAGGCAGACGCTACGCCTCTGCGCCACGACGGTCCTCAAGTTTCTAATAAAATTTTAATATTTTTGGTATTATGTTTGCATTCTTCTCAATCTACAATAACTTAATTTTGCCATTATCAATTTAAATTACGATAATCTTAATTGATATTAATCGAACAAAAGGTTGAAAGCAGGGACATAGATCATCATCATTATCATTATATCCGGGTCATCTTCAAATAATATTTTACTTTATTTATTGTGGATATCTCTGTCTCGTATCGTATAAACCTTTTGATTTCACCTCTTTGTCCTCGTTATAGCATTTGCAACTGTCGGTGTCCGAAATGCTATCAGGCTGCTGCAGCTTAACTATGCTAGTCTCACCCTGAGTTTAATAAATTGTTAATATGTAATGATCCTTTTTATAAAGAGAATATAAATGTGTGAAACTGAGGTGAAGAGAGTTTTTAATATCTAGGCATCGCATTGATATTTAATAAAAAGGAAATGTACTTAATAATGAATGTCAAGATATGTCTATTAAAAAGCGTAAAATTTTAACTATTGAAGTAAGAGTTATGGGTTATGAGGAATAGGCTTCACGTAAAGTTTGAACAACATTATTTGCAGTAACTGTAAGCTTGCCAAGTGCTATAAAGGCAAATTCTGAGAAACTACCGTCCCGTCATAAGTTCTACGGCATATAGTACAGTGTAAAGTAGTCGAGATATAAATGTATGTTCTTGCCATATGTGCTAACTGCTGAGCGAAGCGAAACGAAGTGTGTTTATAGTATTTAATATAAATATTTAGTAATAGTCCGTAGAAATAACTTATTATTAAGACTCTCCGTTCCCCACTTTTCGACTTTCATTACATTGCGTTTAGAGCAGCGGAACTCAACGCTGCGCTTTGTCAACATAAGGAAGAGAGAAATAATTCGTTCTATATGTAAATATATATATATATATATATATATATATATATATATATATATATATATATATATATATATATATATATATATATATATATATATATATATATATATATTTATATATATATATATATATATATATATATATATATATATATATATATATATATATATATATATATATATATATATATATATATATATATATATATATATATATATATATATATATATATATATATATATATATATATATATATATATATATAATAAAACTGAAAAAATCCTATATATATATATATATATATATATATATATATATATATATATATATATATATATATATATATATATTATATATATATATATATATATATATATATATATATATATATATATATATATATATATATATATATATATATATATATATATATATATATATATATATATAACTTCATATATCATTTGCTTGTTTATTTGTGAAAAAAAACGTTGTCTTTTTAAGTTGCTCATATTAGCTGACACCAAGGCTAGCAGTGTGAAGTGCCAAAAATTTATTTTTATGGGCGACCCGCAATCCAAATCTACATACATCCGTATGTAAATGTTTCACTTTTGTAAAGCTAAGCTAAATGTACGATCCCTGACGTGCGATTCGACTCTGATATTTATTTGAATTTGGATAGTGCGTAAATGATATTGCGGTATAATATATGAAAAACTACTATTTGAAAAATACGTGATTTATATTTTTCTTAATTATTATTCTATTTCTGTAAAAAAGCTTCACCTTCAGAAGGAAAGGTAGAGAAAACCTAGTGTTAAGACACTTCGTTCTCCGCTTTTTATATTCTGTATTCTTCTCTTCTCTTTTTCTTGATATCCTTTTTCTAGAAAAATCCTATTAACTTGACATTGTCACAAACCTCTATAAAATTTCTTTAATATTAAATATTTAAATATAACATTTCTTTAACAGTACTCTGACACAAATTCAACGACAAGCATCTTAACATTCGTGCCGGAAGCTGAAGACCACGAGAAGGAACTAATTTGCCGCGCGGAGAACCCGCGAGTTGCTAACTCTGTTATAGAAGAGAGTATAACATTGAATGTGCATTGTAAGTATTCCTATTGTTTTTTTTTAGTAATGCTTAAGTAATTATAATATTAGAATATTGAGTCGCATGTAGAGTAGTCATCGAGACTTTGGCGTTTAAGGAGAAATTATTCTTATAAAATTAAAAACGATTTCCTATGATACGTGGATATTAAGTTATTTTACTATTTAATTAGTATTGCTGTTAATATACTATAAAATGATGCCACATTTGAAAATGTACGACCATTGTGTTAAATGGCACAGTGTCTGCTTGTAAACGCGACGGTTTGTGGGTTCGATCCCCATCTGGGGAGAATATTGTATTCTTTCGCTTTAGCAAGATTACAAATGCGCGGCGTTTAGTTCCGCCATTAAACACCTAATGATTTGAGAGGTGGAAAGCGTGAAAAGGAATGTCATTAGATTAAATTTCTTTAGATTACGGCTCCCTTAACTATTACTTTACTATGAACGGGATATAGAGTTAACATAAAATAATGACACTACAACAAAATATCTTCTAAATAAAAACGATATCTTATTTGCCTATTAATTTTTAAATAAACTTTCAAAATAAAAGTTAGCGTAAAATGTGACCTGAAAAATGCCGCATCTGTTAAGAAATTCTCAACAGCAGTTTAGAGCGTTTCCGAAATTTGTTCGACGTATAGACCGATTTGAGTCACACAGGCAATACTCTTTTTTGTAACTTTCTTGTTTCTTTTATGATAGAGAAGGCAGATATGTTTTCATTTATATTCTTTTCCCAAATTCCAATTAAAGACACGTTATTTGTCATGCGGTACGTGATACATAACATTAGAATAGTAAAAAAATGTATGAAAGGGCATATTGACATCTATATCTTGTAAATATACTAATATATGTTAATAATATATCATATATGTATATTATATATATTATATATTTCATAAACATAATGCGTCCTCTAGCTTCTATAAAATGGGATATTACTAAAGACCATTACCAATCGTGTCCAAGCCATTCAGCCTAATGCTATCGGAAATAGCGGTTTCGTAGTTCCATACGGTTATTTGAACTGTTGATATCGGGATTACTTTTGTTGATTGTTCATATATTTTTACGACTTTACCCATATTTAAGTATTTTCATTGGATATTGTGGTACTATTAAATGAGATTATTTGTTGAATTCTGAATCGTCAATATAGGAGAATTCTGAATCGTAAATAATTCTGAATAGGAGAGAATGGATTTTTTTCCTTATCCTTACTCTGGCAAAAATAAAAAAAAAACTTTATTTGTCCAACCAGCAATTTTCATAATGGCCTAAAGTTTGGAACTTTAGGTCCACCCTGCGTTGTGGTATATTCCATATTTTGGTTTAGACTATACATTTATTTTACAGTAGTCACAGTTTCCTTATTCTGTTTTTGTATATATTGCTGTTGATATTGACTCGTCTACCAAAGAACTAGTTATCGCTTCCAACGTCGAATATATAGGTCACCTTTATTTATTTCTTTTGTTCTTTGTCAAAAATCAACAAAATCTTCAAAAGTATACGTAAAAAATACAAGTATCAATAGTAAATTTAAAAAAAATCATACTGTTAACAGCGTGAATAACATAAGCAACTATAACTTTCCAAACCTGGCTGGTATTTCTGTTTTTCTCATTATATAATATCCAAGTACAAATCCCTATTATCTTAGAATATGAAATTACATTTTTTTAGCTTCACGCCCTATCTGCATATTGCAGGGTAGGCAGAGGGAATTGTAGGAACCATTTGAACCTAGTGTTAAGACACTCCGTTGCTTAGTTCCTGCTTTCTCCGTCCCCACTTTCCGCCTTTTTCGAGGCATTGCGTGTTGAGTGGCGGAACTCAACGCCGCGCTTTGCCTAGTGCGAGTAAAATGTAGTGAGCGAGGAAAATGGAAATAGAAAAACCCATCTTCCCTGACTGGGGATCGAACCCAGAAACCGTCGCATACAAGCAGATGTTGTGCCTCTGCGCCACGACGGTCCTAGCCGGTCTTATCTTAAGTCTCACCCTAATGCTAATAAATAATTGTACTATTTCCAGGTAATACTTTCCAATCGGTTAGTAAACTTCTTCAAATGAGCCAAATCCTCTTCCATCCCACTATTACCGTTCAAAACAACAACACGCAATCTACTCACGTAATCAATGGTATCGAAATCAAATAAAAATCGAATCGTATCACGCGCCATTACCTGCTACCTAAGTGTCATCCCTTCGCAATCAGCGATCCCAAATCGATTACATAATTGCAGTATTAGGAATAATCAAGGAAAATGTTCTCCGAATGGTCCATCATACTATTCTACTCCGATCTTATTGCCATAAATGAATGTAACGACGTAGAATGGCTTTTTCTACTTGCATTAGAAACTTTTTATGCTCAGTATCTTAAAATACTTGATAACAAACATTATTTATTTATTTATTTATTTATTTTTAGCTTCACGCTTTATCCCGCACATGGCAGGGTAGGCAGACGGAACTGCGGGGACCGTGGGAACCTAGTGTTAAGACATTCCGTTGCTTTGTCCCTGCTTTGTCCGTCCCCGCTTTCCGCCTTTTTCGAGGCATTGCGTGCTGAGTGGCGGAACTCAACGCCGCGCCTTGCCTAGTTTACCAGAGCGAAGAAAATGGAAATAGAAAAATCCATCTTCCCCGACTGGGGATCGAACCCAGAAACCGTCGCGTTACAGGCAGACGTTACGCCTCTGCACCACGACGGACATTATTTATATTGATCTTTTATCAAAAATATATTAAATAAATTATACAAATGTCACATTTTTATAATTTATTCTACTCATAACTTGAACAGTAGACGAAAAGACCAGTTAAACATCTTGTAGATCATCAAAATCAAAATCCAATTTAAAATCGATATTTTTCTTTATAAAATCGATTATCATATAGTATCGCTTTTGTAATAATAATATATAAAATAATGAAGTAAAATGGTCCATCATTGTATTCGATCTCATCCTCATTAATTAATATTACGACGGAGGCTGTCGTTATCTCGTTCGTGTAATGGTTAAGTAATTTGGCGCCTACTCGCTGCTTATCTGCTAGTGACAGACTATTCGGAAGACTCTCACCACTAATTACACTTATATCGATAGTAATAAAATTAACACAAAATTTGAACTAAAATAGCATTATTATAGAGATATATATTTTTGAAAAAAAAAAAACATATCGGGTTTAAAATTTTTATGTACCAACGTATATTTAAATAATTATATACAAATACAAGAGTAAGGTAATTTGTAAATGTTTTATTTTGTATACGCTTAAAAGACTTTAAAGATTTTGATCGTATTCTTATTTTTTATTGGTACAATGGAATTTATTTATAAAACAAAAACTGCTATAATCAACCGCTGTACTATTTAATATCTAGACTGATTATATGGCATATTATATATGTACATATATTATATATTAATAATACATATACAAAATTTCAATTCATAATTTCCCTAAAGTAGATTATTAGATTAGCCTATATATATGCAATGCTATCAATAACATTTTACGTAAAAAATACATACTACTCTATAATTAGAGACTATTAATTTTTATTGGGGGATGATAATTCCATACATAAAAAACGTACGCCAATTCCCTGCAATTATGGGACGATGGGCGGAACACGAAAAATCGATTGTGGTACTTGTAGGTTATTTTCAAGAGCACCAGCCAGAAATAAAGTAGATCTGATCTAACAAAAAAATCTTTTAAAGAACAAAAACGGTTACAGGCTTGTATATAAAAAACAAATGAAAAACTTGCAAAACTGCTATGACAAAAACGTAAAATTTAGCGTTTGATTCATAATTGATGCGTACATATATACCAATATTTGTAGGTAAAACACTGCCCTTTGATCAATCATGCATGTATGTAATTATATTAAATATATAGATTGTGAAATATTTATATATATATAGCATTTATATATATAGATTAGCATAGGGAAGCACAACAGTTGGAATGCAGTACATGGTTTGGTGAATTACGAACTACGAACTACGAATTGTATCGAAATTGGGTTATACAAGATATTATATTATGTTAGATAATATATTATTGTATAAGATATCATTACTATTTGATATTTTAAAAAAAAAAATATATCTTTATTTCAAAAGATTAAGATAAAATTAGTTCTAGTCATTTCAGTTTTACCTCATTATACTGAACTAGATTTTTTTTTACTATTTAAGAGGTTCCAACAACACGAAACGGTATTAAAATAAAATAATCAACTCTCTAAAAGTTTCTGTTCCATTTTCTCTAAAGCTATCGAATCTTGCAGATGTACCAATTGCAACATTGAAGATGGGCTCCAATTTAAATCCAGATCACATAAAGGAAGGAGATGATGTTTACTTCGAGTGCAGCGTACAAGCGAACCCTAAAGCAAGTAGACTGGCGTGGTATAAAGATGTAAGTGCTTTCAATATTAAATTTTGGATAAAGAAATTAAAGGAAATGTGTAACTGGATCCCTTAAGATTTGTTCAAGCGTTCTAGCATATTAAGTTGTAAGCTTTTGTTGAAAAATGTATTTTGTGTCGAAATTTTATACTGCTTTTACGATTTGTAGCGCAATTCTTAGTATTTCTATTTTAAGACCATTGAAAAGCTTCTCTACTCAGAGATTATTACAAAGTCTTATATTATTTTAAGTTTGGATGATAAATATTACTGTTACTATTGTTTAGTTTTGTAATTTTAAATATAATTATATTTTATCTGGTCTTTCTTTACATCTATTTGTGGCTATAGTCTCTTGTTGATGTTGGAAACTTTTTTTTTTCATTCATTTTTCAATACTGTGTACAGTTTTCAATATTAATAAAATAAGCTTAACTAACATATTAAAGTATTTATTTTCAAATTTATATTTTTTATTTTGTTGTCATATAACATGTATTATATATTAATAAGGATATTTATAAAACGGAAGAGAAAATTAATTTAAAAAGATATCGAACAGAGATTCTACGTAATTGCAGTAGATGACATAAAACACTCAATAACTATACTTCAGGGTAGTCTTCCTACAGTATGGGCTGCCACGATTGACACTATTGCATTGCTTGTATAGTCTTTGTCACCTAAGACTGTCCTCTTTTACAAGAGATTCTCAATTTTATAATATTTTGATTTTGCTATCAAAAATCGGATCAGAACCTACACCTCTTAGCGTAGAGCTGTTACCAATTAAGGTATATAATATTAATATCAAAATTTCTCCTTTGTTCCTCAAAGCTTTTACCCTTTATGCAATCTCCCCAAGAGACTTAATATTACGCAAATTAAAATCAATTTTAAGCTTCCGTCCATAAAAGTTATTATACTGTTAACCATTTTATTTCCAATATTTGCATGATTTAAAATATTAGTTCAGTTATTCAGAATTTTGTGTGTACTTTATTGGAACTAATTTTAGTTTTATGTAGCTTTCTAGAAGGTTTTATTGATTAAATTATTAGTAATTTTGATATTCGTTTAACTAAAAAAGTTAATCTAAAATAAATATTAGAATTATGTTACATTTTGTAATAATAAATCGATTTAAAATTTGAAAACATCTACTTTGCGTAAGAAAGTGCTTGATACATGGGTTACTTTGGCTAGATTATGAAAGCGTTTTGTATGTTCATATTATTGCTTTAAGCTTTTTAAACATTATAACTTATTTGTAAAGCTTTGGCGTAAAAGTATAATCTTTTATTATTAAGGGAGCTTATTTATCAGGGTACCAAAATTGAAATGTGATTATTTTTCTTAAGAATTTGGATCTCTATTATAAATTATAGTATAAAATATATTACTTAAAACTAAGTTTTTCATAAACTTTGTTCAATAAA
Source organism: Dione vanillae (assembly GCA_037178615.1). Lineage (NCBI taxonomy): Eukaryota > Metazoa > Arthropoda > Insecta > Lepidoptera > Nymphalidae > Dione > Dione vanillae. The sequence goes on from JAZFAU010000197.1 coordinate 481,135, forward strand.
ATAAATACTAACCAGTATCTAGTAAACTAACGACCTCAGTTTCATACAAAACTCGTATGTTGATAATATATGTTCAATAATTCTATACTAAAAGGTATTCCCATAAAAAAGTCAACAGTGTGTAAAGTGTAATAACTCAAATATTCTTTGAAAAATGGAACAAGGGTAAAAATGAATTTTAATTTGCCCCGTTCAATATACCACAGGAGGTAGTGACCCGATTTTTTGGTAAAGAGGTCAAATTTTTTGGAACTTATCGTATAAGGGACCACATAGTTCTTCAGACAATAAACAATTCATTGGAAAGTAATACATAAATTAACTGTTAAAAAATTATATATAAAATTACGTATAACAATTGCCAAGCTTTTGGCGATTTAAAAAAATTTAAGTTGTACCAACAAGATAGTAATTAGTATTCATTATTAAATATGTAATTTAGCATGTAGAATTTACGGTTTATGGGTTCAATTTTCACTTGAGGAAAATAGATTTTCATTTTCCTCGCTCTGGCAACTAGGCAAGCGCGGCGTTGATTTCCGCCACTCAACACACAACACACAATGCCTTACGCGGCGAAAATCAGCAAAAGGAGTGTCCTAACTTCAAGTTCATATTGCCTCTGCTATGGACTCTAACATTAACGTAATACAATAATTTCAAATAAATAGACTAGATAAATATACAATATACACCGTTCATAAATATTTATACGATATGATCGCAAATTCGGACATTTATAACGTCAACTATCAAGACTGAGGTGGCCTAACTAATAGGATCGTTATTCATGGACGTCTATAACCATTACTCTAGCTTCTTACGTATTTCTATCTTAAATTTTATCGACCAATCTATTTTCGTTCGCTTAATTTTACTAGAAACGTTATATAAAGAGAATATAGAAAAGTACCTAATTAACACGGCTGAATTAAATATATGATTGTATATAATGACTTAGAGTGATCATTTTAAAGAATATATTTAGAATATTTTTTTTAGCTTCACGCTTTATCCCGCATATTGCGGGTTAGGCAGGAACCATATGAACCTAGTGTTAAGAAACTCCGTTGATTAATTTGTTATATTTATATTTTGAGTGCGTGAAATAAAAATCACTTAGTGAGAGTGAAAAAAAGATCACTTCTAAAAGTTAATATCATATGTCGTATATGAGAGATACTGTGTTAAGATGAATCTCAAGCCGCCCAAACTACGACACATTTACCAAGGTTTTTGTATAAATATTGTAATTTTAATGAAGATTTTTTTAATGCTGTCACAGTGTGAAAATATAATTAAAGCACTAAAATAGTAAATTGTAAGCATTTACATTTTCTTTTACTGCCAGTTACCTACAGCTGGCTATGTGACATTTATTAATGCACATTGTACGAAGAATTTGTAACGGAGTGTTACAATCAAAACAATTGAACTGAAATATACATATACATTGAGGACCGTCGTGGCGCAGACTTGTAAACGTCTTCCTGTAAACGCGATGGTTTGAGGGTTCGATTTCCACTCGGGGAAGACGGATTATTCTATTTCCATTTTCTTTGTTCTGGAAAGTAGGCAAACCGCGGCGTTGAGTACCGCCACTTAACATGCAATGCCTCAAAAATGCGGAAAGCGGGGACGGAAAAAGCAGCAACTAAGCAATGGAGTGTCTTAACATTAGGTTCTTATGGTTCCTGCAGTTGCTTTTGCCAATTTGCAGGATAAAGAGTGAAGCATATATATATATATATATATATATATATATATATATATATATATATATATATATATATATATATATATATATATATATATATATATATATATATATATATATATATATATATATATATATATATATATATATATATATATATATATATATATATATATATATATATATATATATATATATATATATATATATATGTAGATCATTTACTTTTTAATTATATTTTGCTACGCTTCTTGGAAATTTAAATTAAATAAGGAATAATAATAAAAACGGTCAAATAAAAAAGTTTCACAAGTAATAGCTGATACAATTTTTCTAATTAAAAGTATTGCCAAAATATAAATTGGATTTCTTAATCTCAATTTGTTTGTGTTGCCAGCTCCATCTTACTTTTGCTAACTTTAATGTCGAAAAAAAGACATTCTATTGCATGATACATTAAAAAATACATTTTTATTAGGAATTTAAACTCAAATCGATCAAGTTTTGTATATATATATATATATATATATATATATATATATATATATATATATATATATATATATATATATATATATATATATATATATATATATATATATATATATATATATATATATATATATATATATATATATATATATATATATATATATATATATATATATATATATATATATATATATATATAATATATATATATATATATATATATATATATATATATATATATATATATATATATATATATATATATATATATATATATATATATATATATATATATAAGGGGTTTTTTAAATATAACACATAAACACAATATGATTTGAGCGTATCGGAACAGAGAATCTACGCAATAGTAGAAAATGACATAAACAACTTAATAACAGTACTTCAGAGAAGCACTCTTACGATATGTACCTTGTATCAGGCCACAGGCATTAACAAGAATTTAACGCTCTTTTTTGAATAGACTTCTAACTATATTAATATTTTAGTCAAAAGAAATCCAACACAATGCAAGCATAGGCATCATTCTAAGCGACCAAAGCCTAGTTCTGCAGAATGTTAATAAGATGGCCTCAGGTGACTACAGCTGCCTCGCCCAGAACATAGAAGGCAGTGCCTCCAGCAATGCTGTTTCTTTACAAATAAAATGTAAGTTTTCTAATATACTACTAGTTAATATTATTTATTAATACAAGTATTCAAACACAATTAAAAAAGAACAACTAGACATTAATATTCATTTCTCTTTCCAACTAATTTGTAAATGTCGGTTGATTAAAAAAATCCTAATCCTGATTAAAAATATCACAAAATAATGGCAATGGCAGGGTAGGCAGAGGGAACTGCAGGAACCACACGAACCTAGTGTTAAGACACTCTGTTGCTTAGTCCCTGCTTTCTCCGTCCCCGCTTTTTCGAGGCATTGCGTGTTGAGTGGCGGAATTCAACGCCACGCTCTGCCTTGTATGAGTTTTATATTAAATAGTTCGTTACGATACAACAATCTAACTATGCCGAAGTAGCTTATGTCGCACATATTATGTCATTTAAAATGTACAAAGACTTTATTAAATTAAAGGCAAAAGTATTAAAAATGTACTTAAAGAAAACATATCAAAGTTTGAACGCAGCGTCCAAGCGCTCTCACCACTTACACGGTTAGCAACACGGCAGGTGTTAAGTTCCGCTATGTTGAAATTTGTATATGTATTTTTTTAAGTTTTTTTTCTATCCTCAGTTTGGATTAACACTTTAAAAATCATATAACCAATAAATATATTTCAATTTGACACAACAGACGCGCCGCTATGCAGCGTAGAGGAGGGCCAAGTGCACGGAGCATTGAAGCAAGAAGCTGTGGAATTATCTTGCACCGTCGACTCAAACCCGCATCCGTCTAACTTTGAATGGGTCTTCAATAGATCTGGCGATCAAAGTGAATTGCCACAGAGGTTAGTTGCATTATGTCATTATTGCTATAGAATTGTAGAGATATTGTAAAGAATGTTACATAGTTTAGTTTAAAGAGTAATTGTTTGTTATCGTTTTGTTTCATATATATATATATATATATATATATATATATATATATATATATATATATATATATATATATATATATATATATATATATATATATATATATATATATATATATATATATATATATATATATATATATATATATATATATATATATATATATATATATATATATATATATATATATATATATATATATATATATATATATATATATATATATATATATATATATATATATATATATATATATATATATATATATATATATATATATATATATATACATATACATATATATATATATATATATATATATATATATATATATATATATATATATATATATATATATATATATATATATATATATATATATATATATATATATATATATATATATATATATATATATATATATATATATATATATATATATATATATATATATATATATATATATATATATATATATATATATATATATATATATATATATATATATATATATATATATAATGGAATGGACTCTCTGGACTCGATGAATGGACACAGACATTATGAAGACTAACTGAGACCCGACCTATTTAGATTGCCTAATCGTAGTAACTTGTTCCCAAACTGCAGCTAGAACTAGGTTAAAGTTATATAGCTTTAAGATTATTTGAAATAACGCCATTGAATTCTAACTGACAGTGAATAATAATATTACCTTTTTAAGATGATTTTATAAAGAATTAACTTCACATGAGTGGTTCATACAAATTATAATATTATGTTTTATGCTCAATTACTTACACTTAAATAACACTCTTTAACACTTTTTCCATAATTCCTTGTAACTAGGCTTACGTTTATTTAATAAAATCTGCCTCCACTTTCAGATAGATAATTTTAAAAGATATTACTAGTAAATTTAAGTGAAGTTAATCAGCATTTTAGTTTTAATTAAAAAAATATAAATAAAATTAGAAGTCGTCGTACCGTAATGGCACATCGTGTGAAACGTGACAACGCGACGATTGAGGGTTCGATTCCCACTCGCTAATCAATCAATTAACAGTCAAATTATCATTCCTTGTATTAATTCTTCTGTTACTTGTTCTGATAAAAAGGTAATCGCTATGTTAAGTTTTGTCATACCACAAACAAAGGGTATATCTCTAAAGCTGTGCAGTAATTGCGTAGTAAAGTAACACAAGGTTCCCTTTTTGCCTATTATCTATCCAGCAGTTTGGAAAATCGTCGATTTCCTGTCGTGATGGATGGATTGTTTACTATTTTTACTATTTTTTGCTCTGGCAAATAAAGAAAGCGCGGCGTTACGCCACTAAACACTACATGCTTTAGAAAGTGGAAAGCAGGTATATATATATATATATATATATATATATATATATATATATATATATATATATATATATATATATATATATATATATATATATATATATATATATATATATATATATATATATATATATATATATATATATATATATATATATATATATATATATATATATATATATATATATATATATATATATATATATATATATATATATATATATATATATATATATATATATATATATATATATATATATATATACCTGCTTTCCACTTTCTAAAGCATGTAGTGTTTAGTGGCGTATATATATATATATATATATATATATATATATATATATATATATATATATATATATATATATATATATATATATATATATATATATATATATACCTGCTTTCCACTTTCTAAAGCGTATAGTGTTTAGTGGCGTAACGCCGCGCTTGTTCTTTATTTGCCAGAGCAAAAAATAGTAAAGATAGTAAACAATCCATCCATCACGACAGGGAATCGACGATTTTCCAAGCTGCTGGATAGATAATAGGCAAAAAGGGAACCTTGTGTTAAATCACTTTACTACCCAATTACTGCACAGCTTTAGAGATATACCCTTTGTTTGTGGAATGACAAAACTTAACATAGCGATTATCTTTTTACCAGAACAAGTAACAGAAGAATTAATACAAGGAATGATAATTTGACTGTTAATTGATTGATTAGCGAGTGAGAATCGAACCCTCAATTGTCGCGTTGTCACGTTTCACACGATGTGCCATTACGGTACGACGACTTCTAATTTTATTTATATTTTTTTAATTAAAACTAAAATGCTGATTAACTTCACTTAAATTTACTAGTAATATCTTTTAAAATTATCTATCTGAGAGTGGAGGCAGATTTTATTAAATAAACGTAAGCCCAGTTACAAGGAATTATGGAAAAAGTGTTAAAGAGTGTTATTTAAGTGTAAGTAATTGAGCATAAAACATATATTATAATTTGTATGAACCACTCATATGTGAAGTAAATTCTTTATAAAATCATCTTAAGAAGGTAATATTATTATTCACTGTCAGTTAGAATTCAATGGCGTTATTTCAAATAATCTTAAAGCTATATAACTTTAACCTAGTTCTAGCTGCAGTTTGGGAACAAGTTACTACGATTAGGCAATCTAAATAGGTCGGGTCTCAGTTAGTCTTCATAATGTCTGTGTCCATTCCTCAATTTGTAGACGAAATCAAGTTAGATTATGAATATTTAAGATTAAAGATTAAATTTGGTTATATTTTTTACGCACGCTTTATCCTGCTTATGGTAAAAGAGGGAACCGCAGGAACCATGGGAACCTAGTGCTGCGTGTTGCGTGAACTCAACTCCGCAATTGCCTTATTGCCAGAGCGAAGAAAATGAAAATGAAATATTCATCTTCTCCATGTGGGAACTGAACTTACAACCGTTGTGTTTATGAGCAGATGCTACCTCTGAGTCTAGACGGTCTACGGTTTACATTTATATAGTTTTTTTATATTGTTTTCTAATTTTATTATATAGTACAATATTTGAAATTACCTAATCCTTGGATTGTTTCACTTTTTTCTTCTTAACGCCTTAAAACTACGTAAAAATTATGTATCTCCGAAAAATGACTAAGTCACTAAATACATAATATATTCCTTATAATAAATATGCTAAGCCAACGAAAAGAAAGTAATTACTTCAAGAATTATGTCCAGCCTATCTCTTGCCATAAAATGAGTACCGAAGTTTTATACGTGATAATAGCTTTTACGACTGCCATTGATTAGCGAAATGATGCCTTAATACTTAGTCAGTTACAATTTTATGTATTAATCGTAAAAATTATATACTAAGACAATCGTAAAATTGATTATAAAACATTGTGTTTCACAAAGCTATTTATAAAACTATATATTTAAAAGTATCTTTGGTAAATGAAAAGCTAAATCGCACAAAATATGTGCAAACTACTTATTTTTGAAATTTTTAATCAACACTAGATATAGGAAAAATAACAAAATTATAAAATTTAGGCGCGGCGTTGAGTTGCGCCACTCAACACGCAATGCCTCGAAAGGAAAAATGAAAGGAAATGCGGAAAGTGGGGACGGAGAAAGCAGGGACTAAGCAACGGAGTGTCTTAACACTAGGTTCCCCGGGCCCTGCAGTTCCCTCTGCCTACCCTGCCATGTGCGGGACAACGCGTGAAGCTAAAAAAAAAAAATAGTAACTAAATTTAAACCCGCGCCTACGTTCTTCAATACGCTTTGTCGAAATTCTTATATTTCTAAATATAAAATACAAATAGTTTTATAACTTATAAAACAAAAAAAAAACATTATGTTTATTTTAAGTAATATACAATCTAGACAGTGAGAGAAGTGCAAATCATCTTATCAATATTCCTTCCTATTTACTATTAAACAAGAGAGAAGAGAAGTTCATAGAAATCAGATGTTTTTTATGGAAGAACTTTAATTAGAACCCAGTCCTTTATATACCGAATTATATATGAAATAATCATATTTAAACGAAACAAGCTACAATAAACACGTTTCATCTTAAAAAAATCCATAAATTAAACATTAAAATCAAATAGTTCAAACATTAAAGATAAAAGATTTATACTTAAATCTTACATTGGAAACTCGACTGTGAAGTAAAACCTAACTTGTCAGGTTATTTTTGCGTAACATTTGTGTATTGGCTTGGTTATTCTTTACTTTGTTTTACTTTCATCAATACTTCTTGTTGTCTGTATCCCAATTTTATGATGAATGTAGCATATATATAAATTTCGTTGTATTTTTCATCAGTCAGTTGTATATTTTTATCACTCAAATGAGGCTTGCTTTTCATATAATATCAAAGGCATTTAGGCTTTAGAACAATAATATTTACCTCGTTATTAATGTAAAACTTTTATTTATTGGTCACCAATATTGTACATACTTCGTAAAATATATCTATTAAAGGGATTTAGTTCACAAGACAGCTATTTTGTAGCTCCACCGTGTATTCAGCATATATTAGGGCAAAAGATCTTTTTTCTGCCCTAATAAGTGCTAAGACACTCTTTTTCCATCTTTCAAAACCTTGCGGATTGATAAGAGAGAATAGAGTGGAGAGAAGTTATCGATTTATCGAGAGTATGGGACACAAAGTGTAGAGGAAATATACCACGTGTATTGAAAATTCTTATTTAATAAAACCTAAAATTTTCCACAATATAAAAAAAATATTTCTACGGCATCCATAGGTCTGTCTATAAATTTAATAAGTATATTTTCATACAAATACATTATAATGTAAAATTAATTAAATTCTGTTCTGAGGTTTAGGATCCGAGAGGAAAATCTTAATTAACTTCCCACATCACGTACTATCGAATAATTATATATCGATTTTGCGAGAAATTGTTCCGGATAAGGCAAAATTGTGATTCCAAAGCTTTTAATTTATTAACAATTCTAATAATTTAAGTTAATAACTATAATAACTTATATTGGATTTTTTGTAAGCGTAATGTATCGAGCTAATACATAGAGGTAGAATAATTCGCGCTTTATCATAAACTCGGACCAAAAGCGGAGAGCAGATTATTTTGACACCGCGTATATATTACAGATGAATGAATGAATGATTCAATTTGAAATTTATTTGTAAAAGTTGTACTAATTTGAAAAGGCACGTATAAAATTGAAACAGATAGGTTTTAAAATTCGTTGTAACGCAGAAGCGTAGCATATGCCAAGAAACGCGAAGGTCTATGGGTTCAATTCTCACTTGGGGAAAACGGAGTTTTCATTTCCATTTTCTTTGTTCTGATAATTAGGCAAGCGTGGCGTTGAGTTCCGATACTCAACTCGCAATGCCTCGAGAAGGTGGAAAAGAAAGGAAAAGGATATCTTAACAATAGGTTCTCAAGGTCCCTGCGGTTCCCTCTGCCTACTTTACTATTTGCGAGTAAAAACATATATATATATATATATATATATATATATATATATATATATATATATATATATATATATATATATATATATATATATATATATATATATATATATATATATATATATATATATATATATATATATATATATATATATATATATATATATATATATATATATATATATATATATATATATATATATATATAAACCTATATATCATACTATAAACATTTACTTTAGTAAAAAACAATGACATAAACATTTAAAAAAATAGAAACGTAAAGTACCGCTGTAGCGCAGAGGCGCAGCTTTTGCCGTTGATATGTGACTGTTTGTAGGTTCGATTCCCAGTCGGGGCAGATGGATTATTTGGTTTTCATTGTCTTCCCCCTGCCATCTAGGCAAGCGCAGCGTTGAGCTCCGATATCTACGAAGTGGAAACTGGGAAAGAGAATGTCTTAAAAATAGGTTCTCACGGTTCCTGGGGCTCCTTATGCCTAACCTGCTGTGAACGGGATACAACGTAAAGCTAATAATAATAATAAAATATACAACTTCTACCTCACAACGTTTCATTTGAAATTTGAATCTTTTAGCGTTCACATAGACTATAGTTAAATATTCTAGTTAAGTTTGAAACTGCGTCAAAATGTAATATTTACAATGAGAACATCTTAATTAAAACCTCATATTAAATATTCCGAGCACAGCCAAATCAAAGTCTCGGTCTCCGGGGGCACCGTTCTTGCACAGATTTCCTAATTACGAATAATTATGCATTAGCCCTCAGTTTGGTTATTGTGAAATTAAAATGGTTCAATATTTTTTGAGGAAGAAATTTGTATTTTAATAAGAATTTAATAAAAATACTAAAAGGTAATATATAATTTTTTCGTTTGTTTATATTTACAATTATTGTTTGTGTAGTGGCTCTAGATTTCGAATTTCTTTTGCATAAAATGATCTGCTTTCGAGAAAGAAGTGAAGAGAGATAAACTGAAAGAAATAGAGATATGCTAGAATCATAAACATAAATGATATAGAACGCTGGGGACACTTCGTCTCTTGCACCAGGTTCCTGTGATTCTCTCTGCCTCTCCTGCTATGAACGGGATAGAACAACGCACGTGGCGTGTATATATTTTAATATAAATTCTACTTCACAACATAATGTAATTTTTTATGTATATGCTATGTAATGTCTTTTTCTTTTTAATACAGCCTCTACACAATGACAGGCAAGACGTCAATATTGAAGTATACACCAAAAGAAGATAAGGACTTTGGAACAATATTGTGCTTAGCGACCAATATTGTCGGAAAGCAAGCTGTGCCGTGCACTTATAATATCATAGCTGCTGGTAAATTTGAAAATTATTTTTTTTGCCAATATTCTATTTACAGTAAAAGTATATATAATATATATATATATATATATATATATATATATATATATATATATATATATATATATATATATATATATATATATATATATATATATATATATATATATATATATATATATATATATATATATATATATATATATATATATATATATATATATATATATATATATATATATATATATATATATATATATATATATATATATATATATATATATATATATATATATATATATATATATATATATATATATATATTATATTTATATTATATTATATATATATATATATATATATATATATATATATATATATATATATATATATATATATATATATATATATATATATATATATATATATATATATATATATATATATATATATATATATATATATATATATATATATATATATATATATATATATATATATTCTGCAAAAAGAAAACAGTGTTACAACACACCCTTCTCCGCTTAATTATGATGATTCAACCTAAGAAATGAAAAAGTCCATTTCCTCATATGGAAATCAAACACACACCCGTCTCGTGTACATTCAAATACTGTACCACTGTGACACACAAGCTTTATAATAATATATTGTTACTTGATTATAATAATATTAAAATGTAATATAGAAAAAGTAATAAGCTTCTTGTTTACAATTTCAATATACGTATATTAATTTAGTGAAATTGTGTAGCATGAGTATATGTATGTATATATAAAATTATATTTTAATAAAATACAAAATATGTCTATTAAAGGTCGTTATTACAAAATGTTTTAACATGAGATCTTCTCTAACCTGTTTTATGCATGATTCAGGATTTATATATATATATATATATATATATATATATATATATATATATATATATATATATATATATATATATATATATATATATATATATATATATATATATATATATATATATATATATATATATATATATATATATATATATATATATATATATATATATATATATATATATATATATATATATATATATATATATATATATATATATATATATATATATATATATATATATATAATTCCATGCAGGTCGCCCCACGTCCCTACAAAATTGTACAATCATCAATCAAAGTGGCAACAGTCTTCAAGTGAACTGCGTAGAAGGCTTCGATGGGGGACTGCCTCAGATTTTCTTTCTGGAAGTTTTGGAATTACCTTCTATTACTGTAAGTATAACTTTTATTTTCATGTTAATTACAAATTCTTAAAATTATTTTCCTGAAATTTTCAAATAATATTTTTAGTATTATATACAATACAATATTTTTTATCACTTGAACTAAACGAAAATCTACCATTCTTGTGTTCCACAAATCATTATTTAAATGAATAAGAACTGTGTATTGGCTTTTACACTACTTCTATATGATTAAATATTTTTTTAGTAAACATATAAACATACGTAGCAGAATTTGAACCTCCGCCTTCTGGACACAGGACCGCTGTGGCGCAGAGGCACAACGTCTGTCTGTGTAGGTCACAGCTTGTGGTTTCGATTTTCAATCGGAGAAAACAAATTATTTTCTTTTTTGTCGTTCTAGAAACAAGGCCAAGGCGCTACGTTGATTTGAAACTAAGGGCAGAAAATGTCTATATTCCGATTGCCTACGATTGTTCTGTATACCATACTGTGAGCGGGATATAGCTAGGCTTGGGATAGCTCTTATGATGAACGGATATTATTGTATTTAATTTCGTCTAAAAAAAGTCCTTTATTTATTTCTCATAATTCAGGTAGACGTAAAGACAGAATGACAATTTAGATATGAAATCCAAAAAAACTTAAAACTGTATAAGGAAAAAAGTTTTTTTTTCCAAAAACAACAAAAAAGGTTGTTTGTGTTACTTTAATTTCACTGTCACATAAACATATAAAATTTACCTTGTTCATTTAAAAATTAGTACGTACACTGCGTACTTAATGAAATTTATTTTAGACTTTATTGTATGAAACGCGCGTTAATATAACTTAAGTTAAAAATATTTAAAATTGTCACATAAAGATTAAAAGTGGGGAAGAGAGTGTTTCAACACTAAGTTTCCATGGTTCCTGCAGTTTTCTCTCTCTTTCCTGTTATGAGCAGGATAAAGCGTGAAGCTGAAAAATGTGCATGTCGTTTTTATTTGTGTACTTCTACTATTAGCCAGTTGGCGAATACTCGATCAAAAGCGAGGAATTTCAATTTTGAGATTTTTCAGGATCATTCGTTCAAATGAATTAAATTCAAACTGTGTTTTAATAAGCTATATTAAAGAAATACAAGTTTTGTCTGGTCATTATTATTTTTAATGCAACAAAGCAAATATCGCTTCATAAAGAAAGAAAAATTATACGTGGAAGGCGAAACATTTTGTCTAACAAACTGAATGATATGAAAATAACAGCCTTATTTCTATATCTTACAACCACTGTTTTTTGTATAAAAATTAAGCTTTGTTATGATAATGTAATCATTAATCATATCACGTATCACGATTTATGATTTTTTATAAAGTACACCCTCCATAATAGCTTATTCTTTTCTTTTTTGTGTATTTATTCATAAATCAGGAAAATGTTAGGACTTCTACGTGATATATACTGTCTTTGGTTACATTTTAGGGTTGCGTTTTAGAGTTGCTGTACTTGTTAACGAAGAAAAAAGGATTCTTATGGGTTAGTTGGGCAAGTTTTTAAATATCAAGTGTTACAGTTCCCTAAAAAACAGAAAAAGTCATGTTTCTATATAGCAATGAAAATATAAGAATTATTATATTTTGCAGCATATATGAAAGCTAGACCTGTAGAGTGAAAACTGTTCATGTACAACTAAAAAAATACCAGAGATGTTAAAACTTGAAAAAAAAAATAATTTGAAAATATATAGTAATATCACAGAAAAAACCATTACTAACAATGTATTTATAGTATAATCATATAAAACTAGTGCTTTCGCCCGAAATTTTATTGATTTTATAGTTGTACTTTTCGTTGACCTACCATCATGAAATTAGTAAGGAACGATGCGGGAGGGAAATATTACTGAAATTTATTCATAGTGTTATTTTGTTTAATTAAGAGCCATAAAGACTACACTTTTATCTTACTACATTGTGAAAATAATATTTTTTTAGGCTTCATACTTTATCCTGCTCATAGCAACGTAGATAAAAGAAACCGAAGAAACCTTAAAAACCTAGTGTTAGACACTTCGGTCTCCGCTTTCCAACATTTTGAGGCATTGCATGATGAGAGGCGAAACTCAACGTCACGCTTGCGTAGTAACCAGAGCGAAGAAATGGAAATAAGAAATTCATCACCGCCGGATGGAATGTTATAAGTCATCGTGCTTAAAGAAAGACGCTGCTTGAGACACGATGGCCGAAATCAAAATATAACTACATACATATAAGCATATTATACACAATTTATTCATATATTATTTTAACATAACAAAGCAAAGCCTTTATCCGATTTAGAATGGACTCGTACGTTAGTGTTCGTACACTGCATTTCCACATTTTCCGTCAAATTTTTTATTTCTTTGATTAGCGAATGAATGCCTTAAAAATAATAAAATTCTTATTTGGCTCTACTATTACATTGACTACTGGAATACAGTGTATACCGTTTGCTTAGCTCATTTAATCGGTATTCTTGCATTTAGTACTCTTTTACAATACGTATATATTTTTATTTTTTGTCTTTACAAATCTTTGTCTGAAAATGTTTTAAACATTTGTCTATAAAACACTGTATGCAATTTGTTTTGGTAACGTTAAGATTAAAACGTTTTCTTCTCGTAAATCTCGATCCTGTGGATATTTCGGGATAGAAAATTCCTAAGCTGCAGCCTTCTTAATCTTTTAATGGTAGTTTTATAATAATCAGTTCAGCTGTTCTGAAGATTAGCCGGGTAAATAGAAAGAGAGAGACAAAAAGTCAAATTCTTGTTTTGTCTGTTAGTACTCTATATAAATAACGGCATGAACGGGATAAAGCTCAGTGGTTTTGATATCAAGAATGGGCAATCCGATTTTATTTATATACGTATGTATGGATATTCTATAATCGTAGGTTCGATTTCCACTCCAGAAAACGTTATTTTCACTCAGGTACCATGACAAAGCGTGGTGTTGACTTCTGAAACTAAATTCCTAACGTTAGATTCTCTCTATCTACTCTGGTATGCAGGATGTCGATGAACCCGCGACCTTAAATTGAAGCATATTTTTAACTAATTTTCATTAACTTGGTAAAATTACAAAGCAAGTAATAATTTAAAAAGTTAAAACATTTTTTTTTAAATAAAGTAAATTATTATTTCAAAGTGAAACGCCATTTATCGAGTATCACGCAAACGTATACCGTCTTGGCAAAGTGGCAAAGAGATATATCTCTTTCTCATTCGTTTATGTTTTTATATGAGAAGTGACTGATTGACAATGTTTAATAGTATTTTTGTAGTACTAGTTATTTTTCTTTTTTTATTATTATTTATGTCTACAAGCTTTATCCCACTCATGGTAGAGTAGACAGAGAGTACTGCACGAACAATAGGTAGTGTTAAGAAACTGGTAGATGCTATACCTCTGCGCCACGACGGTGTTCAGATATTCATGTCTTTTATATTTAATCCTGACTACCTCACGCGTTACACAGCACGTATAAAAGTCGTGAAATGGGAAAAAAGATCCAGTGCCTTAACAATTAATAATTCTTGACTAGTTTCTTATATACAGCTCTTAAATATTCTACCTTAGAGATGATTTCATCATATATACCTATATATGTATAGCGTTAGTGATATAAGAATCTTTCAACAAAGAAATGAGTATACTTTAAATGTTCGACTTACACGAAATTGAGATTCCAACATCGCCTCCAACCGTAAAATATGTTATGATAACAAATAACTTCCTGTTGAAAAAGCGAAACTTTGTGTTAAGTTAAGAAACTGTTTTAATGACTTCCGTTTTAAATATGAGAATATTTTTTTATAAATTTTGGCTAAACATTTTCCTTCTAAAGAAAGCAAAAATTGTAACAGCCGCGTATAACATTTTGACATGTATAATTTATATACTGACTTATGCGGCATAAAGTTCTCCAATTGTTTCTTAAAAGGGCAATTACAAGTTCTACAAATACTTTTTTTTAAATTTTATGATCTTTGATCCTTTTTCGATCCCATTACATTATTCATAAGATTATATCATGCTTAATAGTTATTACTAAAGCAATTTATTATTATTTATTACTATTTTGGTTCCACATTAGATGTTTTAGATTCTCGATATTTAAAAAACGTTAATGAAAATTACCCTTCATTTAAATTACGCTTGTAATTACACTATTTCCGTGTCTCATGCAATTTAGTTGGAAATACTGGCTCTTTGTGACATGTGTCAGATCTTGGCATTCCATATTTCAAGAATAAACTGCGTCATGACATGACATGTGCCAGATCTTGGCATTCCATATTTCAAGAAGAAGAAAACTGCTTAGCATTCCATGGATTCACCGTGCGGGTGCCGGGCCCATCGCGTTGTAGGAAGAGGAGCTCCGATCAGCGCTTAGGACTTGCGACCCAAGTGTAGGTTTAAAGGGGCCCCTTTAAAATGCATTAACGCTCACCTTCACTGTCCGAGCTCCTCCCACTACCTAACCAAATTCTAAACTATTCTACCAAAGCCACCTTAGAAGTGCGTTCTAGAAATGAATTTATAATAGTTCTAGATAGGCCGAGATCTTTGAATAAACTATAGAGAGATTTCGCTGTTATACCTCTCGCTCCTACTTCAACCGCAAATAAGCTAACTCTAAACCTATTCCTGGTCAGTTCGTTTGTAAGATCAAAGTATTTATTAAGTTTTAGATGGTGACTTTTTGGGATATTTGTTTCCCACGGAACTGTAAGTTCTACCAGTACTATGCGTTAAGATCATAAATCTGCGTCAAGATCATGTATTTATAAGTGCTTACCACATTCATTTTTTTTTAATTTAAACACATATTTTTTTTAATCTATTACAATAGATATTATGATAGCTTATAACCTACATTATAGCTTAGACAAAAATCTTTTATAGCTCAGATCTTGCCCTGACCTAAAAGCTACAAAACAAGTTTCATTTAAATTCGTCCAGTAGTTCCAACCATGTGCGTTTACAAACAAACGAAATTTTACAGAATTACGAATGACTAAAACAGTATGTAACAATTGAATGAAAAACCTACGTATGTAGAAAAGAAAGTATAGTTTTATTTCACTATAATGGTGGAAAGAGTCCAGAGAGTTCGCTATAATGGTGGAAGAGAGAGAGAGAGAAGAGGGTCGGGTCTTGCTATGATTTTTACCTTGTAATAATGTTTATATTTATCGAGTTATTTAAATTTTGATAGGTTGTTATTCTCACTTTCACACTAAGCTAACTTTGTCTGATTAGAGAATGTAGTTTTAAAAAAATTTTCCCCCAATTGAGAATTGAACCCATCACCCATATTAAACAGTCAGCTTAAGGCTCAAATTCACGAGTGACACGATATTTATTTGTACCAATAACAGAATCCCGATATATTGAAACATACGAAGTAATAGTAAATATTTCACAGAACATATTTCCCCAGGTCCGAGCAAACATTACTTCGAACTTTACGCCCACATTCGACGTGCTAGGGTTGGACAGAGGACTGAGTTATATACTCAATTTGTATGCAGCTAACACTAAGGGCAGGAGCGAAGTGACAACCCTGTACACTATTGCGGTGCGCTCCCCAGATAAATATACAGGTAAATGATTTATTTTATGTCACGTGACAATGTTTATTTTGTACTATTTATTTAATTTGAAAGCTATTCGTGTTTAAGCTTATTATGTTTTAGTATATATTAAAAGCTTAAATTATATATTATTAATATATCATATTAGATAGTATATTATGTAATTAAAATAAATATACAACAGTATTACTTCTATTCTTGATATAATATCTCATATAAATGAGGCCAGATAGTAGTTACAAAAGCTTTTTAAGCAAGTGACTGACAGCAAGCTTACGGCGATATGACGGGCATTCTCATTTTGTACTATATAAAGAGGATTTAATTGATTTCGTATCACAAATTTCAGGTTTCTATTATTATACATTAAAAGATCGATAGTAAAGTTACTATCGTATTTTTTATATAAATGAAAATTTCTTATCAGGAAATTTAGTTTAAAAACTCCAGGCATTATTTTAAAAACAGATTTAATCGATATGAGTGAAAATTGAAGTAGTAAATATATTAAATCTTCGATATGCACAACCCTATCTTTGGATAGAGATTCTCTTGATACACTTATGAAAACAAGCAAAGGTTTTAAAATTTCATTTCGTAGAACTACTCGTATTGCCATAAATAATAAAGTAGTTTATTGTTTTATTATAGGAATATGAAAGTACAGTTTAGTTTTTTGAAATATTCTACACATTATGCCTAATGAAAAGTTTTTGAGTGGTAGATGTATGTGACAAGTTTGTATGTAAGTATGATGTATCCTTAAGAGATCTGATTAGAAAAAGTAAACGTCAAAAGGCAAAAAATAATAATGACGATGATGAAATTACCTTTACTAAAATTAGTTCGTGATATATGATTTTCTTGCATGAATTTGCATTAATATTCTCAAATCTCTAAATTATCAAGCGGTCCAGTATTTACTTTCTGATAAGAAGAAATGCACGGCGTTGTGTTCTAACATTCAGCACGCGATGTCTCGGATACTGAGTCTCTACATATAATTATAGAGTAGACAGGATAGTGTCTCAACACCTAGCTCTGTCCACTTTTCTAGTCGGAAAAAGGATAGAGCTATAAATTATATAGGTAAATATTTGTGATAATTTAATATATATATATATATATATATATATATATATATATATATATATATATATATATATATATATATATATATATATATATATATATATATATATATATATATATATATATATATATATATATATATATATATATATATATATATATATATATATATATATATATATATATATATATATATATATATATATATATATATATATATATATATATATATATATATATATATATATATATATATATATATATATATATATATATATATATATATATATATTTTTATTTATTTATTTATTTATTTTCCACTTAGAATCAATAAGATGATCACTTGTGTACGTCAGAGCGAACGGAGGAGTGTCAAAGGAGCCCAATTTGATAGTAAATATCGAATTGAGCCCCTCTGAAACCTACACACTCCATGACTTAAAACTAAGGTTACGAGGGTTCCAAGCGCGGCCTGGTGAGAAGAGCCCACAACAAACTCAGCCAGGTTTCCCTAAACCTATTGTGATCACTTCACAAACGTCACTCGAACTTATGAGCAATTCATTAATTCCATGCCGTTTTATCATCAATGTAATCCTTTACACTATAATAGGATTTAGTAATTAATTGCCGTTTAACATAGATTTTAAATTTATTTAACGAGAGATCAAATACTTCTTTCGGCAGTTTATTGTAGAAACGGACACAATTACATGGGAAGGAGTTGCCTATTTTATGGAGCCTAGTGGTGGGCATAACAAGTTTATACTTATTCCTCGTATTAACATTGTGAACATCACAATTTAATCTAAATTTATCAATATTTTTATGAATATATATTAAATTCTCGAATATATATTGACTGTGAAGAGTCATGATTTTAAATTTTTTAAATTTATCCCTAAGGGAATCTCTGGGCCTCATGTTATAGATTGCTCGAACAGCCCGTTTCTGAAGAACAAATATAGTATCAATATCAGCAGCATTACCCCATAATAGTATACCATATGACATAATGCTGTGGAAGTAACTAAAATAAACTAGTCTAGCGGTATTGACGTCGGTTAAGTAGCGGATCTTTTTGATCGCATACGCGGCTGAGCTAAGTCTGTTCGACAAATCGTTCACATGAGGGCCCCACTGAAGTTTTGAATCTAAAGTAATGCCCAGAAAAACTGTAGTATTTACTAAATCTAGTTCCCCATCGCCAATTTTTACAATAGTTTTGGCACATTTAACATTCGGGAGTGTGAATTTAATACACTTCGTTTTCTTCTCATTTAACAGTAAATTATTGACATTAAACCATTTGACAATATTTGAGAGAGTATTGTTCACATTGTCAATTTCATCATGTCCTCTATTTATTTTAAAAATCAAAGATGTATCATCTGCAAATAATACTATCCCATGTTTGTCCTTTACAAGGTAAGGTAGGTCATTAATATAGATAAGGAACAGAAAAGGGCCTAATATCGAGCCCTGTGGCACCCCCATTTTGACAAATGACCCGGGAGAACGCTTTCCATTAATGTCTACTTTCTGGATTCTATCATTTAGGTAAGAACTGACAAAGTCCAGAGCTTTATTTCTTATTCCGTAGTGGTGTAATTTCTGAATTAATGTTTCATGCTGTACACAATCAAATGCCTTGGACAAATCACAGAACACTCCTAGAGCGTCACGTGACTCCTCCCAGGCTTCAAAAATATTAAGTATTAAGTCAACACCAGCATCTGTTGTTGAGCGACCCCGAGTGAATCCAAACTGTTTTGTATGTAGCAATTGATTCTTATAAAAATGATTAATTAATTGAGACAAAACTAGTTTTTCAAAAATCTTGCTAAATGTAGGTAGTACTGAAATAGGTCTAAAATTAGTGGGATCTGTCGTACTACCCGATTTAAATAGTGGAGTGATTTTACTATATTTCATTAAATCAGGAAATACACCACAGTCAACGCAAGTATTAAATATCAACGCCAAATCAGGTGCAACAATGTCAATTAACGATTTAATTATGCTAACAGATATGCCCCACAAGTCATTTGTCTTTTTAACTTTAATCAATTTAAAGATTTTAACAATATCTTGGGCATGTACTTTTCTAAATTTGAACTCAACATTACATTCGGTTACATTACCTTTTAGTAGTGACATGGCGGCGACCGATGAGGAATTTAGAGACTTGGTTGTGGAAACTGGAATATCAGTAAAGAAATTTTCGAATGCAGTGGCAATTTCCGCGTCAGAAGTAATTAAAGTACTGTTTATAAGTAATTTAAAGTCATTACTTCGCGTTTTGACACTTCCAGTCTCCTCATTAATTATCTTCCAGGTAGCCTTGATCTTATTGCTACTATTTTGAATTTTAGTCTTAATGTGACGCGATTTAGCCAACTTACATTCAGATTTAAATGTTTTGGAAAACAATTTAACCCTGTCCCTAAACTCATCACTGGTATTGTAACGCCTTTCCGCATATAGCTCATACAATTTTTCCCTATCCTTGTGTAACTCCGCCGTTGCCCACTCACTAAAAACTAATGTATCAGTAACTGACATTGTTTTGGAGGTAAATACAGAATTGAAAAGTTTTGTAAATGTATGAAAGAAATTATTATATAATTCATTGGGTGAAAAATTATTTATATGTGTTGGTAAATAACTAATTAAGTCATTCTTTAAGGTATTCACCCGCTCCACAGTTACTGGTACAAAAGTTATATTCTTTTTGTACATCTTTCTCCTAACATTTTCAAACTTAATTAACTGGCCACAATGATCGGAATCTAACTTGCTGAATACTAATTTACTGATTGGTGTTAAATTTGTAAATATATTATCAATACAAGTGGCGCTGGTAGATGTAATTCTAGTAGGCTCCATAAACATATTCAAAAGATTATGGGAATTAAATAAGTTTAATAATTTGTTACTAAGTGAATTATTACAATCTAATAAATTAATATTAAAATCTCCACAAACAATAAGTTTCTTTCTTGACTTTGTTAGTTTTATTAAAACTTCATCCATAATCTTTTCAAATTCATTAAAACATGATAAGGGGGGTCTGTACACACAAACTACAATGAATTGCTCTAATTCAATACATGATAATTCAATTGTTCGTTCAACAGATAGGCTCACAATGTTTTTAAGTTCTTTAAATTTTAAATTTCTATTAAGTAATATCAAAGAGCCACCGTGAACAGAATTTAATCTGGTGAACGAACTACCAACTTGGTGACACTTGAAGTTAAATATTAATTCATGTTGTTTTAACCAATGTTCAGTTAAACAAATAATATCAATATTATCACTATTCAAAAATAAATCTAATTCTAATTCTTTACTTTTTAAACTTTGTATATTTTGATGCACCAAGTTGATAATGTTTACATTGTTGGTTTTAGTAATGTTTACAATATTTTTTGTATAATTATTATATTTAATTGACAATTCTAATAATTGGCTAGAGACTGGAACCTCTGTTGTCCTGTGACTTAGTTTAAATTATTACTTGGAATAAATTCCAATGTCTTAATAGTGCTGTGTCCAGAAGAGACACATTGTTTAGCGGAATTTTTAGCTAAAATTGAAAAATAATATGATAGTGAAATTGCTATCTGTCTCTTAATAAATTTAGGTAGTGTATAACTACCATGTCTTAAAATATAATAATTACTAACATAATTATTTGTGTCTATAACATTGAATATTGAATTATAAGCACACATATTATAAAGTGCTACATTTAACTTATACCTAAGGTTATTTTCCCACTGTGGCACACTATTTGAATAGGGAAATGTAAAAATTATTATCTTATTTATATTTAATTTACTCAATGATTCATAAAAGGTTATTAAATTTGAATTAGTAACATTCTTTCTATTACCAATAAAAATAATTAAATTTGTGTCTTTATTGTAATGTTTACTATCAGTCTGAACTAGGTTTTGTATATTTAATAGGTTACAGTTTGGTAAACAATTATTGATAACCATCTGTCCTTGCAAATGTGAGTTTAATATCTGGCCCATGTTTCTTCCGATTTCATCACTGTACATAAATGTATTTATGCATTTATTTATATTTAAAAGAAGAGAACTGCATTGTTTTCTATTAACTGTAGCAATGGAGGGATGAGAATTGACATCTGATTTCCTCAATGGTGATGATAATGGTGTACCAACAGGGAGTGGACGACTACTTTCTTTACACTCACATGAACACATGTTTGTAATGGAGTCAATACCCTCCAAATTGTGTTGAGATGACTTATTGAGTTTATCCATACCCTGCCGGCACCCATCAAACATTTTTTGAGTATTTTCATATTTAGTAGCTATACACTTTAACGTTGAATGTAACTGAGCTATATTTAATTCTAACAATTTTATGTCATTCTCATATCCCTATTACTACATTCTAATTGTAGATCACATGATTTTACTTGTTGAAACAAGTATTTATTTCTTTTTAAAGTTTTAGACAATAATTTATCTTTATTAATTAATTTTTGACTTTATCTAATATATTTATTGATTTTAATATACTTTTTTAGTTTGTGACTACCACAGTTAATCATCCTTTGAGGTGGGATAGTGTCATTAGTTAGGTCAATTGTGACACAGGAGGATGGGTTATCTATTGCAATAGTAACCAACCGAGGAGCGTTATCAACTAATTCTTTGAATAAACTATGAGTGTGCAGTGTTGTTGTGTTGTGTGCAGCCTGCTTTAGCTCAGAGATACGTAGGAAGGCATCCCTCAGCTCTCCGTGCAGGGTGGTAGTCCGTCTCAATGTCTGCTCATACTCAACACAGCACTGATCGAACCTATCTACTAACATTTGTAACCTGTCACGGTCCTCCTCTATATCACTATATTTAATGTGTAATAATGTTAAGTGTGATTTTAATTTGTCATTATCTTTCAGTACATCTAATAATTCTCTTTCATTTTCCTCTCTTTCATTGTTCAACTGCGCATACAAATCCTTGCTTGCCTTCAATTTTTGGATAGCCATTTGGAGTTTAGACTCCTTCTGGCGTGTTGAGGCTCTACGGGTCATTATGTTTATATGTAGCAAGGATGTGAATACCAAATTAAGCGAAACTTAATATTTCGATGTAACCGCAACTTCAAAGTTGAAACCTGTCAACACGGAATTGCGGACACATATCTACCTATCTAAACAGTGTTAAATAGAAGTATTAAATGTAAATACAACTAATAACACACCTATCTAGAGAATGAGAGAGAACTAATAGAAAAAAACAATCGAAATACAAGTATAACTGTCACAAACTTTTACCTTTGAATATGGTTTTTATACACAATTTTTACACTGAACTTATAAATAAAACACAATTAACACAATTTAAATAAGCGATTAAATCGGAATATGGGCTTAAAAACACTTAAATAACTTAAAAATTAAAATAAAATTATAAGCAAGTACAATTTAAACGTTAGCTCGAGTGTTGCCACAGCGAGAGAATATATATATATATATATATATATATATATATATATAATATATATATATATATATATATATATATATATATATATATATATATATATATATATATATATTATATATATATATATATATATATATATATATATATATATATATAATATATTAATATATATATATATTATATATATATATAGATATATATATATATATATATATATATATATATATATATATATATATATATATATATATATATATATATATATATATATATATATATATATATATATATATATATATATATACATCAATAATATTATGATAGTGAAAGTGTCTGCTTGTATTGCAAAATTTATTTTCAAAATAAATCTTGAAAAGATTTATTTCGAAAATCCCTATGAATCCTTAAAATGTATAAAATTATATAGTAGAAGCTAGTATCTCTTCAAGTTATATTCCTCACTTAGCGGGATAAACGGAGGGAATCGCAGTAACAGTGGGAATCTATTGTTGTAACTCCGTTCCCCGTTTTCCACCATTTTTTTCTATGAATTGCTTACTGAGTGGCTGGTTTCCGCACCAGAGCGAAGAAAATGGAAATCAAAAATCCATTTTCCCTGGGAGTCAATCAAACCCACAAACTGTCACGTTTACAGGCAGACGCTACGCACCACAACGGTCCACTAGGAGGTAGTAACTAATCAAAATAACAAAAAATGGACTATACATAGATACTGAAGGCCATACAAATTCGTATTATAATAACATGCCATAACATCTAGCAATTAAAACGTTGATCACCCAACACACTTTAAAACAAAGCATGGGGAAAATAAATGGCGAATGCAACCAAAAGGAAGCTCGAAACCGTCGAGTACTTATTTAATTGAACTTTTGCTATCGGAAAGTAAACCTTAAAATGTTATGAAATAAAGTTTAAAATGAAAACACATAAACAAATTTTAATACGACACGTAATTGTGTACTATGCGTTTAAATATAATGAACAATTTCACCACTAATTACTTTGCAATAGAAATGTAAATTGAATTAAATTAATTTAATATACGTACATAACATGTAGATACCAATATTTGCCAACTGGTAAAAGGACTTTGGTCCACTTTTATATACAACTGTATAAATAGAGCATTTATATGTTATCTTGTAAAGCTTGTACATCTTTTTAAGTTTATACGTTCTTCTGGATATAGCCGGTTTCAAGTTAGTGTTTAACACTCGCACTTTAGTTGACGCTTTTGGCCTCAATCGAGACATTGCCTGTTGATGGATGGAACTGCTCACCTATACTTTACTTTTATAGACAAGAAAAAAATTACTGACTTCATAAAATAAAAAATATATAAATTTAAATTTTATTACAAATTACATACTGGAAGAACTGATGAGAAAGAAGAAGATGATACCGTTCTTATATACATACCGCTAACGCCTTGTCCACTGCTATTAACCTACCTCCTGGAAATCTTTATGATTTGTGTGACCCCTCTTGTCAATACTTTATTGACATAAGTTAAAAGAGATCTCCCATACCTGTCTTATTACTGATTTCTTGACTCTTGATTGTTTTTCTCTATATTTCGTTACGACACTAGGCCATCTGTGAACGTCTTATTTATTTATAGAATTATCCTCAAAAAAACTTACCCATTGTGTATCATTTCAGTGCAGATTAGGTTATCTAATTTGACTCCAAGGACATTATATCTTTACCGCATATATCTTTATAATTATAATTTGCTTCAGTAATATCGCCGTCTCATCAACGCATCTTACCCAGCTGTAATCGGAAGCAATATGCCTTAATATCGATTTTATATCTTACCTTATTTCCAACCCACAACAATTAGATCCGACTTTCCTTCAATAACTCGAAGAAGAATCGAAATATTAAAAAAGCTTAGTAACACTCCTATGGACACAAAAAAAAACACTTGCTAGGTTTCAATTATAATATTCAAATTACACACAAGTTTATATATACACCAGTATATATATACTCATACACATATAGATAATATATATGTATATGTACCCCACATATCCATTAATATTTTTAAAGGACTGAAGTAGAGTAGTTACCATCTGTCTTTGATAATTAATGAAACATATTTTGTATCAATTCTATGTAATTACGATTATCGTACGTAGTTTTAATGAGTACAGTAATCATTTATTGATGTAGAGGATTGAATATTTTGAATAGAACTTTGTTGTTTAATAGATATTTTACTGACATTTTGTAGAAGCTTTTTTCGATTTTCATTGAAGTAATAAGTTTAATTCGTCTATATATATACATATGGTGTCATATTTTATTCACATTATCATATAGTAATGAACATAATGTATTTATTTCA
This sequence comes from Dione vanillae, assembly GCA_037178615.1. Classification (NCBI taxonomy): domain Eukaryota; kingdom Metazoa; phylum Arthropoda; class Insecta; order Lepidoptera; family Nymphalidae; genus Dione; species Dione vanillae. The sequence continues at coordinate 507,432 of JAZFAU010000197.1, forward strand.
GTAGTTATAGAATAAAATAGTAACAAAGGTGCTTAATTTATGTTATTGAAGCAACATAACTTAATTTGAATATGAAAATTTTTAACATATATATATGAAATCTTAAATGTAATTTTACTATCTTCAACAGGTGTTTCTAGTCCTTTCACGTTATCACCGATGCTCGCTTCTCTACTAGCTACTGTTGCGTTACTCAGCGCCGCAGTTTGTGCAATCATCGTCGCTGTATACAGAAGGCATTTTGTGCGTCAACACGTGAAACAGCCACCTTCTACGTGAGTATTTTTTTTTAGCTTCACGCTTTTATCCCGCACATGGCAGGGTAAGCAGAGGGAACTGCAGGAACCATACGAACCAAGTGTTAAGACACTCCGTTACTTAGTCCCTGCTTACTCCGTCCCCGCTTTCCGCCGTTTTCGAGGCATTGCGTGTTGAGTGGTGGAACTCAAAGCCGCGCTTTAGTGAGTATTATTATTTATAAATATTTACCTTATTAGCTAACACCCATGTAAACTATTATCTATTACAAACTAACATATTGTCTGTATATATTGTAGATATGTGTTGATATTGTTATAAGTGAAGCATTTAATCTAGATCTCATTTAAACATGCATTCGTCTTTTACCGTACAACCTCCTTAGTGTAAAAAATATGATTAATGCGTTTTTAACATTATTTATTTCTAATGTCAGCTGAGTAGAAACATGTAGTTAATTTAAACTTAATAAAACAAAAGCCTATTAAAATTATAAAATTCGATATTAAATACATGTACTAAGTATATTTGTACACATAGGCTTATGATTTATTTGGCATGTAACAGGCTCTGTCTTAATGTTTTGCTTCATATTGACACTTAAAATACTATAATAATTAAATCAAAACAATTCATACATCTAAGGGCATGAGGGGGAGGAGGACGTCGTGGCGCAGAGGCGCAACGTCTGCCTGTAAACGCGACGGTACTGGGTTCGATCCCCAGTCGGAGAAGATGGATTTTTCTAGTTCCATTTTCTTCGCTCTGGCATCTAAGGCAAAGCGCGGCGTTGAGTTCCGCCACTCAACACGCAATGCCTCGAAAACGGCGGAAAGTGGGGACGGAGTAAGCAGGGACTAAGTAACGGAGTGTCTTAACACTAGGTTCTTATATAGTTCCTGCAGTTTCCCTCTGCCTACCCTGCCATGTGCGGGATAAAGCGTGAAGCTAAACAAAAAAAGGGCATATCCACATATCCCCTTCAAAATGAATATCCAAAATTTATCCCTGATATATATTTATTTATTTGTTTACATATATTTATTTAATAAAGCTCTACTCACACAACAGTCAAAATTTACTTAAATATAAAATACGCGTTGCTGTCACAGTAATTAACTTGGAGTAGTCAACGTTATCGTATATGCAGTGCAGCTTACGAGCTGTTTCGTTTTCCGTTATTTCCATTATTTCGACTACTTTTAAATATATTAACGTACTTTTTTAACTATGTAAATTGAATTTCCTCATATAAATCAACAAAGCTTTTCATGAAACAAACTATGAAATAATAAATATACATTCTTCTCTCATTCCCGGCTTCGATTATCTTCTGATTAGCGTTCTCCATCTTGCTTGGTCTTTTACATTCTCAGTGGATAATCTATTGGCTTTCATGTCCTCCTTCGCTCCTTTGGGGATCTGGGCCGATCTAACTATGGGTAGAAATATATCAAATCATGGACTGTAACAGGATAGGCAGAAAAAAAGGTTTCAGCCAGAAAATATTAAGATAAATGTTAAACGATGGAACTAAATCTTGAACTCTGGTAACTTTGAATTGATGCTACACTAACTTTGCAACATACTATTATCGCCAAGATGTCGCTGAAAAGAACACTTGACTGTAAAGTCCAACTTACTGACGATAGTTGAACGTGTCAACATTGTAAGATAATATGGATGGAATGGCTGCATTTTTCAATGAAAATTTTCATTTTATTTTTTGATAGATATTTTATATTGATATAGAGAAGGTTAACGGTAATCACAACGGTATTGATCAAGTTACATTTATCTGTACGCATTAGTACAATTGGCTATTTGCCATATATCAAATAAATATGAAAAGTATTGGGAAATGATAGCTGATACATTATAAAATTTGTTTGATTAGGATATGGTAAATAAAATTGAATCTTTTAAGCGCGGTTTATGGTTATTTAAACGTCACGGCACAATACACTAAACAGACTGAAACAGACAGTAACATACTATATTGAAATCAATTTTAGTAAAATGGAGTATTTTGTATTCTATGTATTTTCTATGTCATTTGGTAGCTTTAAAGAATAAATGGGCTATGAATCAATTACAATCGAAGATAGTAAGTAATACCTAACGAAGTAAACCATAGAAGAGATTTCTCATTTGTTTTTATGTACTTATGGATACAACAAAAAATATCTTGAAAACTATTATTTCACTTTTTTTATGTATTTAAACATAACCAACAAGCCGTGTCTCCTGCGACACTGTTGTCATTCATTGTTTTCCAATACGTAACATTAAAATTTGAGGAAATAAGTATATGACAATGAATTACTTACATCGAAGTGATCCTCACAAAAATATATCGTTGGCGTTATTGATGTTAAATCAGGGTTCGTCGCGCTAACTGAATCATGTTTTCGACGTTTTTACGCATTTAGGAACATGTTTAACAGTTTATTAGGATTTTCGTACTTTTGCACATTGGCACTGCACATGTTTTATACGAGCTCATTTTAACTATTTCCAATATAAATCGTATTAAAACAAACAAGACATACAAGTTCAAGCCTTAATGACATGGACATGGTTATTGTTTATTGTGCCATGTCATCATTTTATTTTATTTTATTTTTTTTTTATTTTATTTTATTTTATTTGGGAAACAAACAGTACAATTGGTCTTAACATTAGCAAATATAATTAAATCACAAACCAATCAAGTTTCCACTTATAAGTTATATACATTATTAGAGCAATAAAAAAAATTAAATTGAAGTTAGAATGTCAAAATATCACAAATTTAAATTTAAAGCTAGGGTACAATGAATAAAAATTAATAATTAAAACAAAAAAAAAAAAACAAGATTGAACTTAATTCTAAGAAAAATATGTGAACAATAAATAAATTAAGAATAAATATAAACATTAAGTCAGTCATACTAGGTAAAAAAAATTAAAAAGTTACAAAAATTAAATTAAATTGTAACAATTCAATTAAATTATAACAGATTATAATTATAATGATATTATACAATATTTAAATTATATATTATTATTGTCATTAAGCAATTGCAATATTTTTGTTTTTAATTTATTAGCATTATCTACGTCGAACAAAATCAATGCCATTAATTTTTCATTATAATATTACATGCACGATTAATAAAACATTTTGCGCATATTTGCTTCGAGTTAAAGGCACGTTAAAAAGTAGGTGTTTGCGAGCAGTTAATCTGGGACATCGAAAGTTATACAATTTAGCAAGTACGAGAGTCAATGAAACCTCTAACTATTTTATACAAAAAAATTTGATCCCTAAAGTTCTACGATCAGCAAGGGAGAGTAAACTACTGCTATTATTGGGTCTATGAATATTGTTATTAAATTTAAACTGTAAGTGTTTTAAGTATTCTTTCTGTACGCTTTCTAAACGGTTAACGTGCAATTTTATAGTGCGGATTCCAAACAATGGACCCATATTCTAATATAGGTCTTACAAGAGAGTTAAACAAAAGGGCGAGTGTAGAGACGTTTTTGAAATCCTTAGTGGTTCTTATCACAAAACCAAGCACACGGAATGCTCTCGCTACCCGTCCGATTAATATGTAACTTAAAGTAAGCTTTTGATCAAGATGTATGCCTAGGTCTCTCACCTCGGTCACACGTTTATTATAGTATTATTCAAGAAGATAGGTCATGTCTAAAAAAGTATATCTCCTCGTGAAAGAAATGATGTTGCATTTTTTACATTTATGAATAGGGAATTATTCTTGCAATACGCGCATAAGTTCTGAAGGTCATCTTGAAGAAGTAAGCAGTCCGAAGAAGACGTAATCCTTTTTACACAAACTTAATATCATCCGCATATAGTAAATTGAAGGAGTGCTTGATAACTTGTGAAAATATCATTAATATACAAAATGAAAAGAAGAGGACCGAGGTGAGACCCTTGAGGTACACCTGATGAAACTGGAGCAAACGACGAGCAAAAACCCTTGATAGTAATAGCTTGGCTTCTATTACGAAGATATGAGGTCAGCCATCGAAGAAGATCACCATGTATACCGATTCCCCTTAACTTACTAATTAAGATATTATGTGAAATTTTATCAAAGGCTTTTGAGAAATCGATATACACGACGTCTAATTGGTACCCTCTGTCCATGTCCGAAGTTACTTTATGGACAAGTTCGCAAAGGTTCGTTTCAGTTGATTTATTACTAACAAAACCGTGTTGTTGATCAATGACTATAGTTCGCAGGAGAGGAAAAATTTGATCATAAATTATTTTTCAAATAGTTTTGCTAAAACATTTAATTTGGAGATCGGTCTATAGTTCTGAACGTCGTGTTTATCACCAGATTTGTATACTGGAACAACGTACGATTTTTTCCAAAGAGATGGAATTTCACCGTAGCTCAAAGATTTATTGAATAATAAATAAATTGGATAAGCGAGAGACATTCGACATGATCTAATAAATAAAGGAGGTAGACCGTCTGGACCATAACCTTTAGTAATATCTAAAGATTTTAGGTACCTATGAATTGTCTTCATAGATATTGACATGCATCCAATAGAAATATGGGTTTCGGAAGAGTTACTGGTATGGTTTAACAGATCATAAGTATCCGGAGGCTCATAAATTGATTAAAAGTACGAGTTAAATAAGTTCCAAATGGCATTACCTCCATTACCAACAACTTCATTAAAAAACATTGATTCCGGAAAAGTGTTGGATTTTTTTTTTGATTTCACAAAGTTCCAGAAGAATTTACTATTTTGTTTAATTTTTACTTCAGCATTATGAATATAATTATTGTAACATGTCAATTGTGATTGTTTTTGTCTTTCTCTTAATAAACTAAATGTATCATAATCAATCTGTCTTTTATAAATCTTCCACTTTAAGTGAAATTTCAGTTTTTCCGAGATAATTTTTCTTAAAGATTTACAATACCAAAAAGGATAGTTGTTAACATATTTAACGGTCTTGGTTGGAACCATTTCACTAATTATATTATTAATGGTGGTATAAAATACATCTACAGCGTTAGTTATATCGGTATCATTAAGTAATTCATACCAATCAAAGTTAGCCAAAACACTGTTAATAGCATCATAATCTGCCTCACGGAACAAGCGTATAGTACGGGGAGCACTTTTAATTGTACACAATAAAGTAACATTAGGACACAAGATTAATGCAGGGTGGTGCGGGTCCTCTGGTACTAGTGGATCATTAGATCTACATACCATACACTCACAATCACTTATAATTAAGTCAAGGTATCTACTATTAACATTAGGAATCGGGTTAAATTGTTTTAAATCATTAAAATTAAGGAAGTAGAAAAGTGAATTAGTGTAGATGTCGTCGTCATGAAAATTTTGAAGGATCCATACAATCCATATTATCAGAGCACACCCATGAAGCATTGAGATGTTTAAATCCCCTAATATAAGAAAATTATCACTAGGGTGACAGATTTTATCTGTTGAAACTAAATCAAAAAATTCGCACAAAGCCTCGTAGTGATATTTACTATGGGGAAAATAGCAACAATAAATATGTAATAACTTAGATATGGGAAGGAGAATTAGTGAATACAGAGACTTTAATAACTTCCAGCTGCCGGATAATTTAATTTAATCGGCATTGAAGAATGGACATTTAAATGAGAACGGAGAGCAATCAGCACTCCACCACCTAAGCTGTCTCCACGTGAAGCATAGTCCCGGTCACTCCTATATACTGAGTACCGTGAGTCGAAAAATTCGGTATCGAAAATAGCATCATGCAACCAGGTCCTCACTAAGACAAATTATGTCATAATCTGTTTGAATTAAGTTTCTATAAAAAATATTCGTCTTGGTCCTGAGTCCACGTACATTTTGATAAAAAACACTCAAATTAGACAGAATTATGAGCAGAGGAAATAAAATACACATCAACATAGACCATAAAAAATTAAGTACGTTATTTTCATAAAACTCTCCACGAAACAATTGTAGATATATTTTTTCATTGTATAGCTTACCAAAATAGAACAAAAATATAAAAGTATGAGCCCATTTTAACTGCTTGCCTTTAAAAATTAAAACTGCAAATAATAAATTAATATCAATAAAGTCATCACAAAGGAGAATATTATTACCATAAAAAGTACAATAATGTCTTATAGTAATATTCCTAGAAATATTCATTGATAATAATAGCTGAAATTAGTTAAACGATAAAATGGTAAGAAAATATTATTAGACTGATATAAATAAACAATAGCACCTACACAATTTTTTTTACATCGCACATATTAACAAATGCAAAACCGGACTAGAGTCATTACGTCTCGCCATGATACAACAATTTTTGACCCAAACGTATCGGTACCCTTTATCTTTAGCGGTTTTCTTCACAGCTTGAAGGAGTGCCTTGTTAGAGCTGGTAAGATGATCATTAAAATAAATATTATTATTACTAGCGGCGAACCCTAAATCATGGCACTTCAGTTTAGTTTCCTTGCTTTAGCAAGAAAATCATCCTTCTTTCACCGACAGAGAAATTTTACTATGATGGGCTTAGTTTTCTTTAAGTCTTTATTTTTAGAGACTACTCTTGTAACAAAATCAATGTCAGTAGCAATATTAAGCTCAAATCCAGCCCGGTTAGCAATATTTTGCAAAATAATGAGCAGATTTTCATTATTTTTTTTCGGGAATGCCATAAATCTCACATTAGACCTTCTTGGCCCACTGCTCACGTTGTTGGAATCCGATTCAATCGTCTGTATTCTCGACTCTAAAGACATAACTTTGTTACAACGCTCGGAAATAAGTTTTAAATCTGATTCGCATTTGTCGATTTTACTCTAATTTCCTCATATTTGTTGTTAATAAAATCTAAGCTATCTCTCAGACTTGATACCTCCTCGCGTAACACTTTTAGATCTGTTTGGATAGAAGCAATAGTTGATTTGAGCTCAGATCTAAGTGTAGACATTTCTGATGAAATAATCTGCCGTATCTCACTCAAAAACGACCTCATTGGAATCTACGGGACTACGAGGAGAAGAACCACTCCGCAAGTCACGAGCCGCCTCTACGCAACGTGATGTTCTCACTATAGTCAAATTTCGCCTGTGAACTATGGCCGCGTACAGGCGTATTGTCCTTGTTTATTTGGCGAGGCATAGACGATAAGCAATCAGGACAAGTCCATTTTAACATTACTTCTTGAGATGGTTTAGTTTTACTAGATGGATGAATGCAATGTAAGTGGTAATTCTGCCCACATTTAATGCAAGTCATGCATCAGAAGCGCTGCCCACCAAAGACTTGCAACATGCAAACTTCATCTTTTAAATACAAAAATAAATAAATATGTTAAACAAAGTTCAAAGCGATTGAGACGCGAACCAAGGATTCAAGCGTAAAAAGCAACAGCTACACCACTGAGCCAAACAATGTTAGGATATTGAAGCGAATATGGAGATCGTAATCGACGTCAACGATGCAAGCAACAGAGTTCGTTGACCTGGGGCTGTGTCCAAACTGCACAAGGACTTTAAACAAAGACACTTAATGGCACTGATTGTAGAATATTTTAAAGTATTATCGAAACAAAACCCACTATTACAATTGCACTTTCGATTTCGTTTAACTGTACACTCACTAAAAATATTATAAACAAATTTTATAAAGAGATTGTTAAAATAAACGGGATACTTTGAAATAATTGCACGGACAATATAAACATGACTGCTCTAAGCAATAGCGCATGCGTAACTGAAATATATATAATATCATTGCTCGTATAAGTCACGTGACCTAGTGTTTTCGCGCGAATTAAATTGTCATCGGGAAAAATATTTATTTATAAATAAAATATACACTTTTATAAAGAAAATCGATCGTGATGTAGATAACACTATATTTCACATGGTTTAAATCATATTTCATAAAATTTTCAAGTAGCCAATTATGTCAGTATTTATAATAATTATTAAATCAATTATGTGACAGATTGTGCCTCCTTGTCGCTCGTTCCGCGTTCTCGCTTACACGTAAACGTAACGCCTCAGAGCGAGGTAACGTTGCATGCGTCAAGTTTTTTGGGGCGTTCAGCCGGCTCCCATCGAGTTATAAGACGTTGTCACGTCCACAAAAATGTACGAAATTTGCAAATATTGCATAATATTAGGGCTGAGTAATATCCTTTACTAATGATCGTGGTAGTATTTTATGTTTTCCAACAACTTTTTTTTAAAGAACAGTCGTAAAAATATGTTGCTCTCTTGGTGTTCTGTAATTAGAAAATTTATAAATTGAACTGTCAAGAACTTTATAAATCCAACTATCATAAAATACAAAATAAACAATTGTTTAAGAATCTATACGCCTTAAAGAAAGAAAGCTTTATTTGTTTACGTATTTCCTGCAATCAGCAAGATAAACAGAGAACTTAGTGTTGCGACACTTCATTCTTCATATTTCTTTCTTTTGTGGCTCTTCTAAATTAATTTGATGAACTACAAGATTTTTTATTAAATATTTACCTCAGCCGGTAGCAGCTTAGTTCAAGCAAATAATTCAGCAACTGTTTTTATTTCTTTAGACGTCTGCTATATATTATATACTGTAATAGGAAAATAAAGTTTAAGAAGTGTAAAGTGTAAGTGCAAAGTGTAATCCAGAAAATTCACTCTGTGTTCAACACCTGCTTTTCTCACTTCAACACTACGTGACGTAGGCATTGCTCTTGAGATTACGTATATTTATTCTAAATTAACAGTGTTCTACTTAAGCGTGCATATAAATATATATTATGTAAGTATATTGTAAACTTGTATATTACAATGATCGTCTATTTTCTTAGTTAAACTTAGTGTCAAAACACTCCATTTCCCACCTTATACAATTTTCTATGCATTCTTGGCATAACTCAAAACTGCACTTTGTTTTTATATATTTATGTAATGACTAAATAACTTTGTTAATCACAAGCCATATTAAAAAAAAAATTCGTTTACCTGAACAAATAATGAATTAGCTTTAAACGCGTAACGCTACTTCCGTGAGGGAAAATCCGGAACATAAAAATCGTCATTTTAAATTATTTCAACTTTAACTGTGTAAAATTTTGTACCTGGTATGTGACGGAGCACAACTGTCAATGTATTTTTTTAGCTTCACGTTTTATCCGTCACATAACAGGGTAGGGTAGGCAGAGTGAACTGCAGAAACTCAGCACTTTGCCTAATTGCCACAGCGAAGAAAATTGGACTCAAACCCACATACTGTCGACAAAAAAAATATGAAATCTAGTAATTCAAGTTTAAGAAAGCATTACATATTTAAGACAGGCAAGTGGCATTACAGCCCGTCAAGTGTCACAGTAAATGGAACAAAAGCTATGTACGTAATGCCATTTCGTCACGCATATAAGCTTTTGAATTTAAATATTTTAAGTTTATATATAAAATTAATAGTGACAAAGCTATGTTGACAATAATTATATATATAACTATCCATCGTGACTCAAACATCGTCTGAATCTAAGCACGAGGGTTGTTAGTTCGATACCCACTCTAAGAGAGCAAATTAATATGGATTTCTTCATTTTGGACAAGATATAGCGTTTAGTTCTGTTCTCAACACCGTATCTCTCGAAAGGTCGAAAGTGGTTAGCCGTGAGTTATAACATTAGGTCCCCTTTGCGAAGATAAAATAAATATACAGTACTTTTAGCGCTTGATAGAATTAGGTTTTAAATCCTTTGGGCTAATAAAAAATCCGTGTTTTAAAAATCTAAAGTGGTCACGCACGTAGGATTTTCTTAATTAGCTAGATCGGTTGGATGGATTTTAAGAAATGCAAAAACTGTTTTTTTTGTTTTTCTATTTTAAAATATATTAAGCCAGTATTTTTCCACCGCATGGCCTACCACTTTTTTGAAAATTTTAAATTGAAATTGTCTTACATGTATATGTAAAATATAATGGTAAGTCATATAATTATAAATGTTATGTTTTTTCCAAAGAAATATTTTTGAATAAGAAAATTTAATATCAAGTTAACATTATAATATTAGTGTATACGAAATATATATACATAAGTAACGAAATATCTGAGATTGCCTAATTTCGAAGTAATTGAGAATCCACGCATTCTATTTGACAAAATAAATGATTTCATCTGAAAGGCATTATTAATTACAATTAAAACATTAATAATTATAATTAACTTTTTACTGTTAACAGGAACGCACTCTACACTGAAGACAGCGTGGAATCATTTCCGAAACGAGATAACATCTCGTCTTACACAGCATCCCCCAAAGTAGACTACAGCAGTCAGTATGAACTAAAATTAGAAGGTGAAGAAGATGATCCTGACATAATACCTGTGCAATTCGGTAAAATTTTTGAATAATTGAATAAAATATTTTATTATGATTTTTAATTGGGTTCATACATAACCGAAATAGAAAGGCTAATGAAAAGATTTGACGACGAACTCAGTATTTGCTTCCAAGTAGAGTGCTTCATAATTATTTATAAAATAAAATCATAAAAAGAATTATTGTGGTAGGTATATTATATAGGTGTACGGTGTAATTACAAAAAAAATCTGGGAAAAAGTAAATTCTATAACTTGTAGTTTTTAATGTCATGGAAATTTTTCATTTTGAAATAGTATTTTGTGTCTGTTTCACATTCTGGGGCATTTATTTGGGGATTTTCTTTCGTATAGAGATTTCATAGAAATAGAAAACTAGTACATAGTAAAATGTCTTTAGTCTATTTGAAGGTCTAGGGCTGCCTTATTAATATACTATAATAATATAAGGAGAGGACCATCGTGACGTAGAAGCGTCTGCCTATAAGGAAACCGCGCGGGTTTGCGAGTAATATTATAACTCGGGGAAAATGGTATTTTTCATTTCCATTTTATTCGCTCTGGCAACTAGGCGAAATGCGGCGTCGAGTTTCACCCCTTAAGATATATCTTAAGTGGTGGACCTCTACTCCTTCGTCAAAGGGCGAAAAACAGAGAACGAAGTGCCTTAAGACACGGTTAAGTTCCCTCTGCCTACCCCGGTATGATAAAACCGGGATGAAGCATGAGCGTATAGAAAATTTTGAATCAAAATTGCAGTGTTAAGTTACGCTAACCATTGAATAATATTTCTAAATTCAAAGAAAGATGAATATTTATACAACATCTTTGACTTTTAAAACTTTCTAACAGTTTTAAACAGATTTCGATATAAAAAGGTAAAGGCAACATAAAACTAATATTGACTTTAAAAATTAAAACTTTTCAAATATTTGCTAATTTGAAATAATTTCAACGAATAAAAGATAAATTGCATCGTCAGTTAGTTGATTTAGTTCTGTTGAGTCGAAAGTAAAGTTACCAATTAGTTCTTGTGTAATCAAAAGTGGTGAATAGCCAAAAAGTTTACCTTAGAATTATTTTAAAAAGTAGATAAAATAAGGAAAATAGAAATCTGATAATATTTTAATGATTTTTTAAGTATTATTCTACACTAATGATGAAAAAATATTAGAGGTAGACGGACACTCCTCATGGGCGTGTTCCGATGGGTGCAGGTTCACATCTTGTTGCGTTTAAATATTTATATATATTTTTTTAATTATTTTTTAGGGCATTTAAACTGTTGACTCTGTTTTTATGCTTCTCTTTTTACAATTCTCCTTTACAATTGAGGTGGAAATATATTATGTTATCTACACCGCACTTAGCTAGAGTTAGTGGTTTAATAAAAATACCTCTGACTGGACATCGAACTTATGACCATTGCGTTGTTAATTCTAAGCTGTGTCACTGCGTGACGATTTTTATAACTTGAAGCTTTTGTCCTGCACTTGGCAGGGTAGCCGTAGGAAGGTTAGGAACCTAGTGTTAAGATTTTGTTCCCTGCTTTCCGCCTCTTTCGAGCTATTGCGGATTGATTTATTTATTATGAGCTCTTACGAGCTATTGTGAGTTGACTTACTTATTAATTTTTAATGTTAAATACATAGAAATAATATTTGAATCCAATGAAGAATTAGTGAGATTTTGTTACATTATCAAAAAATTATTGATTTTAATATATTTTATTAAATTTATTTGCTTTTCAGATAAAAAACCCATCGATAGTTATATCAAAACGAATATGGACCAAGATAATGAAACGGCCAAAGTATACAATGACAATTCTGTAATGTTACCAAATAGTGGTGTAAGTACTCACACATTTTATTATTGTAGATAATTTTGACGTAATTTGGTAGAGCTTAAATAAGTAAAAATTAACATAGCGGGAATCGAACCCAGGTACCTTAGATGAACACTCTTAAATATTTAAACCGATTCAAGTATCAGAACATTTTATAAAATATTTTTGTGACATTTGCTTTTTCGCTTGTATATCGTGCATAATATAGTTAAATCAGTAGACCGTTGCTTAAAGGCAATGATTATTTTTATTCACCATACATTTTTTACAATATAAAAATTAAATAGTTTTAATATTAAATAACTTTATATATCTATATAGAGCATCTCCTTCGTAAACCGCGGTGTGACAGCACGTGGCGCTGACATATCCGCGTCCAGACTGGAGGTGGTCACGGCTTCAAGGAAAGTACGGGAATCGTGTATATAGGAAATAACTACACACATGTAGATAGTGAAAATAATTCTGAATATTATGTTTATGTCAAGTGTTTTAATACACTGTTGGAATTTATTTTCGGTATTTTAATCAACAATAGGCTGATAAGCGTTGACTGCCTTTACCTCTACAAATTATAGAGACTGGCAAGCTAAAAAAATAAATTTTAAGCCAATTCGCTCTACATTTTTCATCTGAATTTGGGATATTGGGTGTGACTTGGCAGATCTTAACGCCGTACTTTGTTTGCCAAGTCAGTAATATGAACCCAAATTGGGTTTCGACCCATTTCGTATATTACAACATTTACAGATGTGTTACTACACTAATATACATTAGTGTGTACTAAAAAGACTATTTTAAATCATCTTACTTATTTCTAAATTAAAATATTGAATATTGTTTACAAAAATAAGCTCAAGTTGTTGTTGTAATGTTGATGTTTTATTGTAATGCGTGAATAATCATTTACTTTTATAATAAATCTAATATACTTTTAATTAATTATATTTTATGATATCTTTGAAAAACTGACATAAGGCTAGAATTTTTAGGATTGTAAAGAATTTTCACAAGAGAAGCTAGAAACAAAATAAATTGTATCAAACGTTTAAGAATTTCGACGTAGCTCGATTTGAACGTGTAGCTTAGCAGGAAATAAGCGTTTTGACGTTAACCAACGCCGCAGGTTCGAATCCAGTTGCGTTCAAATTTTTACAAGTTTTTTAATTATTGTAAATAATTCTTTATATTGTTGAGATAATAATTAAGGTTGTCTGAATGAAAATTATGAAGAGCTTACACGAGTATGACGATGGTTTGCAGTTCATTCACTAATCGATTTTAATCATTTTTTCTATTTATTTGATATTCAGGCTATTTAAAAAATATAGTACTTTATATAATTATATGCTTTTATATTTTTAAAATCATGTTTCAGCTTCTTTGGTAAAAATAGTATATTTTTTAATAATGTTTCATAAAAATACTGTAGTTGAATTGTTTGTTTTACCTTATATATGTACATAATGAAATCCGCTTCATATCGTCTACTTAAAAAATTATATCGCTTTTTACTATTCGTTTATATATTTATTTATTTATTTATATAGAATATTTTTTTGTACCTATAGTTTACCTTATATTTTCATTTCACTTCATATTTACTTTCGCTTTAATCTCAAGTGTATTTTATAAATGTCTTCAATGAAAAATAATTGAACTGACGACTTATAAGTGTTACTAGTATGATTTTATCACAACCACTGCACTATAACGTATTAATTAATCTAATAAAATGTCTTTCATGTATGTTAATTTAATGGAATTGATGGACTTTTTACCATTTTCACGTTAAGCTTAGTTGAGTGAATCTATAAGTGGATGGGTGACCGGTCAATTGTAGGCTAGGCTAACAACTTGTATTTTTAAGATAGTTATGAAAATACGTAAAAATCAACTTGAGTTTTTATCCATTATAATAAATGTAAGTAGTAAATTTAGATTTAGTTATCATTTTTCAAACTAAAATATGCAGCTATTTTGACGACAAGCTTATAAATAGAAAGCTTTGTAAAGCACAAACATTTTGATATATATTTGTTAAATCAATTATTACAAAGATTATTAATATTATATTTAGAAAGCCACGTTTATTCAGTCCAGTTTCTTTATGCAATACAATACATTTAAATCGTGACAGCTCAAAAACCTACAAAATCTCCAATATAACATTACATATGAAATCTAAATTGAAAATCAAACTATAAATAATTCACAGAATAATTAATAATTTCTTTTGACATTTGACATGTATGTGTTACCAAATTAGGCCACGTATACTAATTAATATTAAAATTATAATTGCTGAGTGATCCACATCAAACTGACCACATATTTAGCTACAACGTAACAAATTGACCACCAAACGTACTATATTGCGGTTATGTACGAATAATAAACAAGCTTACATAAAGACTAAGTAACGCGGCGTTTAGTTCCGCTATTTTATGCAATTTCTCTTCAATAAAGAGCATCATGTGCTAAAATCTTACTTAATAGATATTTTAGTGACTGTATCATTATTAAAAATACACTGGTTATTGAAACATTGACTTTATGATCATTAACACTACGCAAAGTAGTCTATATATGTATTATTATCAGTGTGGATTAACTCTTTAAAGATCATCAATATATTAAATAAAAACAGCATTGTTTATTCCCAAACATTTGCCCACGAACGCATGGTTTAGTCGTCAAAGCGCTTTTAAAGGCGTAGGTTGAAGTCGCGCTGATTAAATTACAAATTATTAATATTTTAATATATTTTCTTTAAATATTTTTTATTTCATGTATTTTCACAAAATGCTTCAAAATAGCTGCAACTAATTTTATGTAAATAAATTCATTCTTAAACTAAATGTACGAAAGCGAACAAGTTGAAATTGTTAAAAATTACAAATAAATGTCGATTCCATTGTTTTAGGCCAAAATCGACTGAACTTAATAGTGATATTGTAAACGATGATTGTGAATGGTTTATTAAAATAAACATTGGTAATTGTTTTGTGTTTTATTATAGAGCTGCTTAGGCTGGAAATTTAAGTTATAACATAAAAAAAACCCTTCCTTCCTGTTACGAAACTAATATTGTTAAATATTTTTATGTTTCTGAAGTGTAAAAATAGTGTAATGTTTAAATTTTTTGTAGCTTTACGCTTTATCCCGCACATGGCAGGGTAAGCAGAGAGAACTGCAGGAACCGTGGGAACCTAGTGTTAAGGCACTCCGTTGCTTAGTCCCTGCTCTCTCCGTCCCTGTAAATTTTTATATGTTTTTGTTTAGGCATTATTCTATGCAACGTGTGGTTTAACTATGAATAGTGTACTAGTACAAGTAATAAAATTCCCTGAAATCAGTGAAAATGTCTTAAAAATTGAAAACTTTATGAAAATTTTGTTTTATTTACATAAAAAAAATTTAGACATTCATAATCATAAAATGTATATAATATATCTATAAATATAAATTTATTTTAAGTGTAATTATATTTCTGATTTGAAAAGCCACTATGTTTTTGAAGTATATTCAAGTAATTATAAAATATATAAATATAAATACATATAATGTATATACATTACTATTACAATTATAGTATATATATATATATATATATATATATATATATATATATATATATATATATATATATATATATATATATATATATATATATATATATATATATATATATATATATATATATATATATATATATATATATATATATATATATATTATATATATATATATATATATATATATATATATATATATATATATATATATATATATATATATATATATATATATATATATATATATATATATATATATATATATATATATATATATATATATATATATATATATCTATATATATATATATATATGTTTGTTCATATATGGCAACCCCGACTAGTTTAGAGTCTTGTGCGAACACCCCGCGCGAGCGGTGAGTTGCAGTCGTAAACCAGTAGTTGTCGAGAAGTAGTAAAAAGGGGCACGTGAGACGGCCGACGCGAGCGCACGTCCTTCCTGAATCGATATATTAATTAGCGGTGTGATTTTCCCTCAGCCTTATTTGATTTCCCTTTTGTGTATTCCCTCTTGATATTGAACCTGACAAAGACAAACCTACAAAAGATAATAGTGCAAGTAACCCCTAGTGAAGAAGACTCAGGTGAAACATTCCATGGCGGCCGTAAACAATCAGTGTTTGTGTTGTGAATTATGAAGATAAGGTATTGTACAATTTCTATTATCCTAAGACCGACTATAAGGTAAATAATTAATAAATAACCTCCCCCTCAGCACGCTTCCACAAATGCGGCACACCCTACCCTCCACTATTCAATATACATTTTCTGGTAGCAGGGCGTGGTTCACTATATACTATATACATTTTCTGGTAGCAGAGCGTAGTTTCATGCCCCTGAGTCCCTTTGATTACAGTGTTACTCTCCCGTTTTGGTATTTTGGCTCTTAATTTGGTACCTAACGCATAATTACAATACGAGTATAATTTGATTTCCTAACCTTTTAAAACGTGTTCGCATCGAGTTGTTTAAAAAATAATGTTATATGAAATTTTTATACATATAATATTGAATATATAATTGTGTAGGGTGAATGTATAATGTGTAAAATATATAAATAAATATTGAATATAATTTTATATATTAAATACAAAATATAATAAATACACATAATATGGTTACATATATTTTATAATATTGCGCCTATACGTTATTACCTATCCCGTTTTAAATTATAATTGAAGTTAGTTAAAATATTTTAATATAATTTCCTTAAAAAACTAACTTACTTTAAAATATTATCCCTACACTTTTATTGTTACCCTTTTTTTTTATTTTTATTTAAATGAAGCTTAAGCCTTAATTGTAGTCATATTGTATATCATATTATTTTGTTGTATTGCGATATATGTAGATGCGACGCGTCCCTGAACTTGACCGTAACTGGTTTCTTATCTCGACAGTTGTTGTGGATTCATTGTTTATTACGAGTTTATTATTTTTTTAATATTTTAGTTGAGTTATTTGTTTACTTGATTTCTGATTTCGCCCGTTGGTAGTGGGTTCATTGTTTATTACGAGTTTATTATTTTTTTTAATATTTTAGTTGAGTTATTTGTTTACTTGATTTCTGATCTCGCCCGTTGGTAGTGGGTTCATTGTTTATTACGTGTTTATTAATTTTTAATATTTTAGTTCAGTTATTAGTTTACTTGATAATTTAAAATGGCTACTCATGATGAAACAGTAAAATGTTCCTTATATACGAAAAACGCAGAATATAGAAAAAATATAGGTGTGGTACGCTTTGTTTCCGATTGGATTGCTGATAGCTCGGAACTTCTTGGCACTTCTGAAATACCTAGATTATTAGTTAGGTTCAAGGATTTAGATTCTCATTGTAATTTATTTGTAAACGCGTCCTCAGTGCTCCTGGGTGGGTTAGACCCGGCTATCGATTACCAAGAAATTAGTTATGTAAAAAAAGAAGTGCGTTTAGTAAATAAGAAAATAGACGATCTCCGGGTGCGTCAGTTAGAGTTGTGCCCACCTGCTCCCGTAGTTGATCCTGTCATGGCCAGTACACCCGTAAGAATGAGTAGTAGAAATATTACTGAGCGAACTCTTTATAATAGATTACCTGATTTACCTATCCCTAAGTTTGATGGACGTCCTGACTCCTGGATAAGTTTTATTGATCAGTTTGACAGTGTAGTAGATTCCCAACACCATTTAACCCCCACAATGAAATTACAGTACTTGGTTGGATCCTTAGCAGATGAACCTAAGCGGTTGTTGCTACATTTAAAAATTGAAGAAGGCAACTATGAAGTTGCTCGTGAGTTGTTGAAACAGCGGTATCACAATACACGGGTTCTTGCTGATACTTACATAACCCAGATACTTACCCTGCCGGAGATTTCGAATAAATTTACAGGTTTGCGCGCGGCTTTTTTGAACCCCTTGTTAACTGCCTATCGCTGTTTAGAACGTTTAGAGTTACCCGTCTCCTCATGGTCTTATATGTTAGTACATATATGTTTGACTAAGCTTC
This sequence comes from Dione vanillae, assembly GCA_037178615.1. Lineage (NCBI taxonomy): Eukaryota > Metazoa > Arthropoda > Insecta > Lepidoptera > Nymphalidae > Dione > Dione vanillae. The sequence continues at coordinate 526,024 of JAZFAU010000197.1, forward strand.
CCTCTGATTTGAAATCCCGTTTTGAGCGTTGTTATGGCGGTGACGCTAATGAATTACCTACCTTTAAAAATCTTACTACTTTTTTGGAAGATGAATGTCGTCACCATGACAACGTTGGCAACACCTCCCTTGTAGATTCTAACCTGACGAAATTTAAAAGTACTGTACCTAAACATACTTACTTTGCGGCTCCTCCCTCCCCTATGTTAAATAATAGACAAAAAATGTTACCTGTAATAAATAATAGTAAAAAATGTTACCTGTGTGCTTCCTCTTCCCATTACCTCCGTGAATGCCCCAAATTTAGAGCTATGAATCCTAGAGAAAGATCGGGATTTGTAAAACATTCCCGGTTATGTTATAGGTGTTTGGACAAACATTCAATTCTTATGTGTAAGCGGGACTACAAATGTTCAACCTGCGGTCGCTCATCCCATCACACTATGCTATGTTTTAATGATTCCCGTAACCCAATGTATCCCACCTCATCCAATCGCAATTATAATTATAATTCGAAGTTTGATAAACGCAATTATCCGCGTACCTGTCCTGCTTCTACCCGCGGTCCCCATATGGGCGGGGGCCAGCATAAGAAATATTCCCCTTCGCAACTCCAGCGCTCCCCCCAACGACATTCCCAGAGAGCTTCTCCCCCCAGAGAAAATGCTCCGCCCCAACCTAGACAGGTTGAAAATAATATAAGATATCGTGATAATTCCTATAATAGAGAAGATAGACCCACATAGCTAGATACTTGTATTACTCCCCCTTCCCCTTGCGTTAATATCTCACCCAATTCCCTTATATTATTGCCTACTGTTAAATTACACGTTAAAACTGCTAGTGGTTATTTTATTGAAGCGCGTGCCTTATGTGATACCGGTGCCCAGGGTTGCCTTATTACAACCGATCTTGTTGTTAATTACCTCAATTTGACCATCTCCCCCTCCTGTGCCCCTGTACGTGGCATAGGTAATATTCCTTTAGTGGTTTCCCGTGGTTCTATTTCCCTGTGTTTTAAACCTTTGTATAATTCCTTCCCTGAGGTGTCAACCTCTGCTATGGATATAGATGTGATTGCCGGTACGCATCCTGAGTTTGAGTTCCCTGAGTCTGTGTTTTTTCCTAATAGTGATTTTTCCCTTGCTGACCCTACCTATAATAAGCCTGGCCCGATAGATATACTATTGGGTGCTGACGTGTTCGGCGCGCTTTTATTACAAGATAAAATATTTAACTTTCACGACCTTACTGCTTTATCTACAATTTTTGGTTATATTGTTTGCGGTCCAGTCGCTGTCGATTATGGTGAATTAGAGCCCCCCATGACTGGAGTATCCTTACCTGTCTCATCGAGAAATCCTGGAAGGTTGAAGAGACCCCTCAAACCTTGATTGCTTACCCCTTAGATAACGATGGTGAGATTTATAAATAAAACCCGAAACTTACCCGTTGAGCTATCTGTATCCTTATCGCGTTAGCGCGTAGCGTTTCCTTGCGGTCTTCCCTAAGACGACTCTCACTCTTTCTTGACAAAGAAGGAATCATCAGAGTCGGTGGTCGTTTATGAAACTCCTTTAACATTCGAGGAATTAACTACAATTTTTGCTAAAATTGAAGCGGTATTAAATTCCCGGCCGTTATGTCCCTTATCTAATGACCCTAACGATCTAGAAGTTTTGACGCCTGGTCATTTTTTGATTGGCCAACCTCTTAGTGCTTTGCCGGAGTATCCTTATAAAAATGTAAAAATTAATCGTTTAACCCGTTTTCAAGTAGTGCAACAGATAACTCAACATTTTTGGTCGCGGTGGCAGTTAGAGTACCTATACACTCTGCAGACTAGGCAGAAGTGGACTGATCCAGTGAATCCTCCAACAGTAGGCGAGCTAGTCCTCATCAAAGATGATAATTTACCCCCTTTACAGTGGCGACGTGGTCGCATTTCCCAAATTTATCCTGGTAAAGATAGCGTTGTGCGTGTGGTCGATGTTAAGACATCGACAGGTATCCTAAAGAGAGCCTTAACCAAATTAGTTCGTCTACCTATTAGTTAGCTACTCCCATTTTCTCGTAAACATTAGATGTTTAGGGCGGGGGCTATGTTTGTTCATATATGGCAACCCCGACTAGTTTAGAGTCTTGTGCGAACACCCCGCGCGAGCGGTGAGTTGCAGTCGTAAACCAGTAGTTGTCGAGAAGTAGTAAAAAGGGGCACGTGAGACGGCCGACGCGAGCGCACGTCCTTCCTGAATCGATATATTAATTAGCGGTGTGATTTTCCCTCAGCCTTATTTGATTTCCCTTTTGTGTATTCCCTCTTGATATTGAACCTGACAAAGACAAACCTACAAAAGATAATAGTGCAAGTAACCCCTAGTGAAGAAGACTCAAGTGAAACATTCCATGGCGGCCGTAAACAATCAGTGTTTGTGTTGTGAATTATGAAGATAAGGTACTGTACAATTTCTATTATCCTAAGACCGACTATAAGGTAAATAATTAATAAATAACCTCCCCCTCAGCACGCTTCCACAAATGCGGCACACCCTACCCTCCACTATTCAATATACATTTCTGGTAGCAGGGCGTGGTTCACTATATACTATATACATTTTCTGGTAGGTATATATATATATATATATATATATATATATATATATATATATATATATATATATATATATATATATATATATATATATATATATATATATATATATATATATATATATATATATATATATATATATATATATATATATATATATATATATATATATATATATATATATATATATATATATATATATATATTATATATATATATATATATATATATATATATATATATATATATATATATATATATATATATATATATATATATATATATATATATATATATATATATATATATATATATATATATATATATATATACATTACATTTATCTGTTTCCTCCTGTATGAAACGTTTGAATAATTTTTTAGAAATTTTCACAAGAAGGTCTCAGCTTTGAGGGTCTACATAGACCTAGAAAAGACCGAATCTACTGCGTGTTAATATAATTGGATTAATTTCTTATTTTTCTTTATAACTTATTTATTTATTTGTTTTCCATGAAAATATACCTTGACAATTTTAACCTTAAAGATTTCTATACAAATCTTCCTTCTATACAAGATAACTAAGATCACGAAAATAATACTTTTCTAAGTAAACAGAAACACTGCCGACACTTTGCACCATCATGTTAGCCAATTTTAATCAACTAAAGAACCAACTTCCACCAAATGGATACGAAGAAACAAACAGATTTTGTACGGCGAGGTATCATCTCATTTTCGTAAAAGCCGACCTAATCTTCAATAAAAGCCAATGCATCCACTATACTGTACTGACTCTGATTGTAAAGTGCAAAAACTAGTCGCAATAAAGTTGTTTTGCTTATATTTCCGAGACATTCTTTTAGTCTTTTCTAAATAAATTCAATATAAAAACTGTTTTAATTTAAAAGGATGTAATCAAGAATTATTTTTAAAATAATTAAAAGTTGTTGAAGCAATTCTTCTAATGTTATTCGTGGCTTCAAATCTTAATGAACAATAACTACAATTTGTATTAATAATAAATAATATGTAATAATTATAGTTTGTAATTTGAAGTCTTGATTATTTTTGATATAATTGGAATGTTGGGCTAGTATGATTTTTGTCTAGATCTAGATACATTTAGAAAATGGAGCTATTTTATGCATCCCTACATCTGTCACATACTCGTAATTCTCTAAAGAAAAATAAGAAAAATCGTAATTATTGTTTTCTAAAGAACAAATAAAAAAAGAATTATGTAAGTAAATAAGTCACAAGTTTTTCTTATTTGGTATTTCTGGCAAAGATATCAGGTTTATGCTATAATAAGTTGGAGCACGTGTGTAAGTTTTCAAATCAGAAGGCAAGAAGTAGGTCAAAGTAGCACTGCAAAATTGTTTCACATAGATCGATGAATAGATGCAGGTGAATCTAATATATGCGTATACGTATACGTTGTTTAGTAATGTCCTACCGTAGTGCTTAACTGGAATCGTATCACAAATGTAAAGCAATATCTTTTAAATGATAGTTTTCCTCAGCTAGTACATAGGTAAATCACTTACAAATTCAATATTAAGGCATTATTTTGTAAAAATATAACAAAATTCAATTAATTATATTAGTTAAATATTAAATTAATTTTTTTTTATTGATTTAATTTGACTTTTATCCTGCACATGTAAGGGTAGGCAGATAAGTGTTAGGACACTCCGTACTCTGCTTTTCGCCTTTTTAGAGTTATTGCATATTGAGTAGCGGAACTCAACGCCGCGCTTTGCCTAATAGCTAGAGCGAAGAAAATGGAAATAGAAAATTTCATCTTCCCCAAACGGGAATCAAACCCACAAAACGTCTTGTTTACTGGCAGACGCTACGCTTCTGCGCCACGACGGTTCTGGTGATAATTAAATTAATTTAGATAAATGAAGAAACAAATAATAATAATAATAAATTAATTATGAAAACTAAAAATCCGATTGCTAAAAAATAAAAAATTGAATCAAAGAAAATAAGATAAAGTGAAGGAGATAAAAGTGCTGCGAGCTGTCACAGACGTGGTTTCGATGTATCCTATAGCGCCGATGTCTGTTTTTTCTCGTAGTTTAAAGCAATTGGGATTTTTATTTTTATTGTCATAACTATTTTGGGACTCTCGTGGCGCAGAGAGGAGGAACTCGATGGCTTATGGGTTCAATTCCCATTCACGAACTATGGACAATTTTCATTTTCTTCGCTCTTGTAACAAAGCGATGTTGAGTTCTGCTTCTCAACAGGAGTAACAAGGAACGAAGTGTCTTAACATAGACTCCAACGGTTCTCTGCTTAAACTGCCCCGTACGGGGTACAGCTTGAAGCTAAAACAAAAATAAATTCATTAAAATGTTTATTTATATAATAATTTAGGTCTTTTAAAGCCAAAGCGCTATTTTACCACAATATGGTATACTCGAGTAAATATAGTATCTACTCCAAATTTAGTATGAGATTATCAAACTAGTTAAACATTTGTCTTCATCAAAATTATATGTTACACACGTCACTTTGATCTCAGACAAATATCGCTTAGTTTAAAAATGGAGCTTAGTTTGTATTACGACTTTTGTATTAATACGTACAGACACTCGTCAATACTAAATGTATGTTGAAGTTATTGTATAAAAATATATTTTTTAATAAAGAGATTTATAACAGTGGACGAGGCGACAGGTGTGTATAAAAATATATTTGGCGTCACGTTTTCTATAGCTTTACAAATTATTTCCCCGACAACCAACGCCCACGCCAAAATAGGGCTGAAAAAATTAATCATATTTTTTTTCTTTAAATTTCCTATCTGCATTCGGCTTTCAGCCATATTCAGAGGGTTTCTGGGTTTTATTCGTAGTAGGTGCCATTTCATTAAATGTCACCCTATAAATTTATTAAAATAAATATTTAGTTTCTCTGCTCTATGTCTAGTATTTGCACTGTCCAGTTAATAGGTTCTTTGCTAGTTCATTTATATGTTTATTAAGTCGTTCTTTGTATCTCTTGCTTATTATATATGCTTCCACCTTTACGGTTGGTATCTCCAGGTATTCATGTATTTCCTTGTTTTTCACGAACCAGTGTGCACTTGAAATAGTTCTTAAAGCAATGTTTTGAAATCTCTGGAGCATCTCAATATTGGAGTTGCTAGCAGAGCTCCAAAGTTCTATACCGTAAGTCCATATCGGTTTTATGAAGACCTTGTAAACTAGTAGCTTGTTACTAAGAGATAGTCGGGATTGTCGCCCTAGTAACCAAGACAAATTTTTATATTGCAAGGTGGCTTCTGTTTTTTTGGCTCTGATGTGGGTAGCCCAGGTAAGTCTTCTATCCAAGTGTAGTCCAATATATTTCACATTGTTATTGCTTGGTAGCGATTGGCCCTCCAAAGTTACAGACGGGCAATTGCCCTTTCGGAGCGTAAATGTAACTTGTGTTGATTTATTTACGCTAGGTTTAATTCTCCATTTTGTAAGCCATACGTTGATTTTATTAAACTGTTCTTGTAGTTTTAGAGAACTTGGGTTTTCATCGCTTCCAAGGCAGGCTGTGTCATCAGCGTATGTTGCTGTAACATTTTCTGTTTCAGGCAAGTCTGCCGTATGCCGTATATTGAATATAAAACTGGACCAAGCTCTGATCCTTGAGGGACTGAGGCGGTGATGTAGTACAGCATTGACATTTCATCCTCATATTTAACTTGGACTCTTCTTTGTTCAAAGAATGATTTAAGGATCATGTAAAGTGAATTCGGTAGGAAGGTTTTTAGTTTGTACAACAGTCCTTTGTGCCAAACTTTGTCGAATGCCTATTGGATGTCAATAAATGCAGCCGAGCTTTCTTTGAACTTTCTTTCTTCTCTAACGACTGTCTCACTTTCTGAACCACGCGATGTACTTGTTCTACTGTAGAGTATTTCTCGCGGAATCCAAATTGATGGTGATAGCTGCTAGTCACTGCCAATCACTCGATTCACTTCTTCCTCAAAATTTGGATATATTATCAAATATAAAGCAGATTTTTACTCCAAAACCATCAGATTTTGGAGTAAAAATCTGGCTTAGGTGTTTAGCGAAGAGTTCAGCTTTTTCTTTTCCACTCTTAGCCTATGGATCACTAGGAGATATCCTCACAGGGTGGAATATGGCTAAATGGTCTCTTAAATTGCCTTGTAATTTTCCATAATGAGTGATTGTCTTTCTTATGGGAAGAGAGTGTGGAAAGTTTTTCTTAGAAGGATGTATTTCCATTTTCATTGGTCAACATTTTAAGATATTTAGCCGCTTTATTGTAGTCTGCCCTATCTGTATCAGATCTGCTTGTGTGTAGCTGCCTTCGTAGTTGTCGCTTTTCTTGCAGTTTTTTGCGTATTTCCAACAGTAAATTATTTTTTTGTGTTGAAAATCTATAAGGTTTGTGATATAGAATGTTGCTTCATCTATGTCTTCTTCTGTTTTAAGTTTGACCTTCAGATTGACTTTCTCTTAGAGATATTCAGTGAATGCCTCCCAGTCCTTATGGTTATACAGTGCAGGCTTTTGATTTCTTTGTATTGCCGATACACGAAAAGTTGCTATGACGGGAGTGTGGTCAGATGCATTATCAAGTGATGATTTTACATCAAAATACATTCCAGACAAACCTTTGACAATGAAAAGTCTAATAGATCGGGTATTTTATTGACGTCTCTTGACCAATAACTTTGTTCGCCTGTTGCCAATGTTATTAGACGTTGTTTATCGATCCTTTTTTAGCTCACGTCCCTTAGTAGAGGTTATTCTTGATCCCTAGTGTATATGCTTACAGTTCTAATCTCCACCGCTTATAAATCTATTTCCCAAGGTTTGGAAGTAGCTGTCAAACATATGTTCTTTAGGACTGTGCTTTGGTGGGCAGTAGATATATCTTACATTAATAGTGCCTATACTTACGTCTATAGTGATAGTAGTGGCCTGCATCCAGTCTTCCCGAAATTCACTGTGTAGATGGTGTCTAATGTTAGCTTTTACAATAACTGCAGAGCCTCCGTGTGATGTAGTGTCAGTTATCCATCTTAAATATTTTTTTGTCATTAAGGTGAGTCTCAGATATTAGGGCAATATCAATTTTGTTTTCTTTTAATATCAACTCTAGTTAACTCTAGTAGGCCATTAATATTCCAGGTGGCAATACGTAGCGACATCATTGCGGTAGCCGACTGATGAGTGTTATGATAAAGTTTATCATTGTGCTAAATTGTGTAATAAGTTGATAAATTCTTTCAGTCTCTTTTCTTATAATTACTTCTAAGTCTAATCTATTGTCTTGTTTGAAATCTATTTTTGTCAAATATGTTCTTTGTGACTCGTGGCCAATGTATTTTTTTGTATATGTTCTCGGTGTCTCAGCTTTGTCGTTCTGGGTTCTGTGCTGATTCATGTGGTCAACAGTAGCTCTCGGATTTGATCCATGTGTCTTTTTTGTGATATCTATCGCTTGTATGATGGAGTTTTTTACGGCTTCACTGTACAAGCCTTATATTACCCTAGGTTGGCGAGTAGCCATTCCTGGGGTTCTTTACAGTGTCGTTCTGCAATACCTTTAAAGCGGTTCTTGATTTTGATTGAGGTTCATGTCTGCTTCTAGTATGCTTTCTTGCTACAATTTCCTTATAGATCTGACATCCTTTATAGCTAGCTGGGTGACTTTCTGAGCATAATGCGCAAACTGCTGGGATGTTTTCATATATTGTACACATCGTAGTTTTGTGTAGTCCAGCGTACTTCACGCATCTATACGGCCGCATACAGTTATTTTTCCTGTGACCATATAGCTGGCATCTTGCACATTGCTCCACAGTTGATTTTCGTTTTGTATATGTACTTTATTTTCTTGACAAGTTTGTTGTTATCATGCGGGGCTATGTTAACAAAAAATGTATTTAGAGGCTCTTTAGTTCCTTTTTTTCGAGCAGTAACTTTTCCACCTTGTACTCTATTTCCAGTTTTCTCTATTGCTTCTACGATGGCTTTTTTAGGTGTACTGAAGTGGAGATGTTTGATAACAATCCTTGTGCATGTTTGATCCTTGCGTGTGAACGTGTGACCAATTAGTCCTTTGTTTCTAATATAGAGCATATATCAAAGTTTTGTATTTGTTAATTGTGTGGGAAGAGATTATGAGCTGATTTGTGGAGACTACTTTATAAGAGAAATCATCATTTTCCACAACTTCTTCAATAAGTTGGTTGAGTCTTGCAAGGTCATCAACTCCATACAGTATTATTGGCGGAGGTTTGGGTATTTTATTACTAACAAATACAGGGAAATAAGTAATGTTGACCAGAGTACCTCTCCAGGTATAGAAACGACTAACAGGTTCTCATTATTAGATGTGGAAGTGAAAGAAGCTCCACCCAAAAGAACACCCAAACCTCCAACAATTAATCATAAATAAATCGATTATCCTCCCTACTTGAGAAATATACAGGAAGACATAAATAAAACAAAACACAATTTTAACCTTTAATAAACTTTTATTATAATATAATAATATTTCAATATCACTCAGCTATAGAATACAGTTTAATTTAATCCCTCAATTTAATTGCAAGTGAAGTTAAAAACAAAGAACGTCATTAAGCGCACATTTACAAAATGCGAAAATAAGCGTAGCAAGGTAGCATTTTGAGGACATGTTTAAATATATATACTCTTATATAAGTTTTTTCTCCCTCTTATATAGCCTGTTTTTTATAAGATTTGACCTTAGAAATATGAATACACTAAAATATTCTCATTCTTTTTTTGCTATATGAAACAAACTATTTTGAAATAATTATTAGGTTTAGTTCAAAATCAACACCTGTTTTATGTTCATTAATCCACCAAAACACATCACTGCTATACCTAAAAACCTATTTCCTATTAAAAAACATATCCATATTACCATAAATTTAAATTTTTCCACCGAAGCAATCAAGGGTTAATTACGACGCTATATTCCAAGTGACGGGCTTCCGCGCCTAACGACTCATTTCCGTGTAAAAATGACGCTTCGCACTGAGATTTGTAATGAAACCTTTTGATTTGAACTTACCTCGGTTTTAGATCACAATTAAACGTTTTCAATGTTTTGTAATAGTTGTTATAAGTTTAGCTTTTATTACAATTAGACGCGTGGCATGTACGTTACCATAGCAACGTGTAGGTATACCACTCTGTACAAAAGTGTGAAATTTCAAACATATGACCTTGTGAACAGTGCTTTATTTATACGTTTCAAGTACTTTATAAATATTATTATTGAAAAATATTAGCGTTCCGCACGTCCCCTTTACATACATTATAAGTGAACCAAATGGAACATCCCTCTATCTGTAAAATTTTCTTAAAAAAGAGGTCCAAAGTTTTTGTTATATTATAGAATTAACACGCTAATTTTTATTTTTTTTAGCTTCACGCTTAATCCCGCACATGGCAGGGTAGGCAGTAGGAACTGCAGGGACCTTGGGAGCCTAGTGTTAAGACACTCCGTTGCTTAGTCCCTGCTTTCTCCGTCCCCGCTTGTTTTTTTATTTTTTCTTATTTAGTAAATAGAATGCAATTCTTGATTCAGCCACAAACTGGGTGGGAAATGAAGAAAAATAATTTTATTTGTTACTTTGAACAGAATAATTAAAATCATAAACGCATTTTGTCATTCGACAAAATAAAAAATATATTATATTTTAACTCAGAAACCAATCTGAATATACAATTACATATTTTCTATTTCTTACAAATAAACCAGTTTGTTTCAGATATTCCACTCCAGTCCAATACTTCCAGTCGATCAGTCGATACTAACGACGTATATATAGGCGCAAAACATGTTATATTGTTTTCTTTTTGCATATGAAATGAATTGAATTATAAAAAATTAACAATTTACATCAAGACCTGTATTAGAGCTTTCTTAACTCTCTTCTTTATTAACTATAGTACAATACATATTAAACTATGTTATACATAGTAATATATAGATAATAACATAATTATAGATAAATTCCTTCCATCGCACTTAAATGGAAGGTCAATAATTCATAATAATAAGCAAACTACTATAAATTTGCCATTTTCGAAGTTTAAAGAAAATATTTAAACGGTGCTTAGAGTAAAGAATGTTACGCTGCTCGGAATAATAATAAAAATAGGATTATAATAAAATTGGTAAAATTAATACATACAAATATGTGGAATTGGAAATATTAAAATTATACCAGGAAAAGCTGATTTCTTCTAAATTTGTTAATATATATGTATATAGTTTTTTTATTGTAGCTTCACGAGTTATCCCGCAATAGCAGGGTAGGCAGAGAGAATCGCAGTTCCATCCCCGCAATTCACTTCTTCGAGGAATTGCGTGTAAAGTTGTGGAACTCAACACTGTGCTTTGTATATCATTTGATTTTGATTATTATGATTTGGTTGATTGAAAAATTGGTACCATAATTGTTAGTAAAATTCTTAAATTGTAAAAAAAAGAAAGAAAAAAAAAACAAATGTTAAAAAATATGTATTAAATTTAGAATGAAACTTTACATATATTTGATTATTTCTTTATAGTTCAAAAAAATCAGCATCTTTTCAAAAAAATTATAATAAATTAATAAAAGCAATACATCATAGTGAAATAGAGTTCAAAACATGTTAGCTAACAGACTAAAGCAAGTCTAGATGCTTGTAGAGACAATTCAATTGTCTTAGCTCAGAATTCTGTGTAGCAAAATTGACGTGAGTTTTCGTTGATGCCTACCTTTTGACAGTTAATTGCAGTTACGAGTTATTTCCTTTCCAAAATCGCACAGTTTGGGGTTGAACTTCGATCCATGCTGGTAAGCCGATTATGATGTTTCAAATATGTTTGGTAAAATACCGGTATTTTCTTAAATTATACAATATATAGCTTTTAGTTACTAGTATAAAAGTTTGTCACAAAAATATTGTCCTTATATAAATATTGATTGTTTGAAATGTATGTCTTTATAAAATTCATCCTTTTAATTAAAAATAGTGTAAGAGTAAATATGCTTTTCTTCTGCTTGGTATTACACAAGGTATATGTTGATAGGGTCTGCATTCAGATTAAGTCTACTATGCACAGTGTTCTACATCCTCAGCGGTCAGTTCAATGGCACTCATATTTTGCATTGTGACTTAATTTAACATGTACCCAGGTGGGGCATGGTCCTCTACAGTACCACACGCACACTCACTACAATGTTCTTCTAGTCAGTTAAAACCTTGTCACGCCAAGATTGTCTAGGGGCCTAGGGGCCTAGGGGTTCGTTACAACGTCTTAACAGATCTTAGTTAGGGATTGTCTCAGGCCAGTAGATCACGAGAATAATACAGAAGCACTGTTGGACGAATCCTCGCACATCGAATGTGATGTTCTTTGTCATTTTCCACGTCTTACAATTACATATAACATTGGACCGGAATATCTATCATGACTATTTTTGATGCTTTTAAGGGTGTAATTGAATGCATTGTAAAAATCTTTGTCGTCTTCTTTAGAGACGTTTGTAGTACTGCACTATGGTTATATCGCTCGCTTTCGGCTAAAATTTGGCAGTCATGACTTTGTTTCATAAAAGTTTCGGTTCTAAAAGGCTTATGTCCGCTTTTCTTAAAAGAAGGAATCTACACCAAATTCATGATTGTCGTCATCGGTTTCTCTATACCGGCAAAGAATGCTGGAATGCGTGAGATAAATGAATGAATTTAATGTCAATTAGATCTTATTAATAGCACATAGAATTAACATGCTTATTTTTTATTTTTTCTTATTTAGTAAATAGAATGCAATTCTTGATTCAGCCACAAACTGGGTGGGAAGTGAAGAAAAATAATTTTATTTGTTACTTTCAACATAATAATTAAAACCATAAATGCATTTTGTCTTTCGACAAAATAAAAAATATATTATATTTTAACTCAGAAGCCAATCTGAATATACAATTACATTTTTTTTAATTTTTACAAATAAACCAGTTTGTTTTAGATATGTCACTCCAGTCCAGTACTTCCAGTCGATCAGTTGATACTAACGACGTATATATAGGCGCAAAACATGTTATATTGTTTTTATCATATGAAATGAATTGAATTATAAAAAAATAACAATTTACATCAAGACCTGTATTTGAGCTTTCATAGCTCTCTTCTTTATTAACCATCGTACAATACATATTGCCCTGTTATTTTATTGAGAAAAGCGGTGTAAACAGCGACCTTTGGTCTAGCGTCGACATATACCAACAAGTAACTAAAAATCCACAACATATTCAACACCTTTAGTTGCACATTTACTATTTGCATATCGTCTTAAATATAATATTCAACTCAGATATATATTAAAGACAGACGAAGCCCGCTGGTTTCGACACTTATAAATTCAACGGCGAATGACAAATGAACAAAACGTCACGTTTCACACTGAAATAATATATTACTTGGATTGAGAAGCCTTTTAAAGCAACGTCTGTTGGAAACATTACGAGTTAACGTGAAATTATAATTGTGCTATATGCACTTTAAAATATTTTAATATAAATTTAATTTCAATGCGATTTAAGGAATGAATTTTTTTTGTACAGGCTGTAAAGCAGATAAATGATTCGATCCGGAATGAATGACTTTATTTTGTTTTAACTTTATCTTGACTTAATTTCTGCTACATGATACGAGTAAACAACGACTCTAAATCTGTACACTAAAGTATCATCATTTACTCCATTATCACTATATTTTAAGGAACAAGTGAGGATTTACTGAGGATTGTCGTGGCTCCATACTAAGGAACAACTGAGGATTGTCGTGGCAGAGAGGTGTAACGTCTGTCTGTAAATGCTACGATTAGTGTGTTTGATTACTACTCGAGGAAAACGGTTTTAACATTTTAATTTTTTACTCTGGCTGCTCTGGCGGCAAAAGTGCGGCGTTGACTTCTACTTTTTGAGACATTGCGTGCTGAGGCACGCAATGTCTCAAAAGGCGTAAAGCGGAGAACGGAGTGTCTTAACACTAGGTACCTACGGTTCCTGCGGTTCCCTCTTCATAGCCTACTACGTGTAGGATAAAGCATAAAGCTATACATACTTACAAAAAAATAACTCTGAAACACAGCTTAATAAATTAGCAACATAATAATTGCATCCAAATTACTGCATCAATTGAGTGAATACTTTAATCAAACGTATTTGTTATTAGTGTCATATTATAATTAATCAGCTTAATCCAGAACTTAATTTACAGAATATCATTTTCGTTTCATTTGAATACTTTTCAATTTATTTGAATGTGAAAATTAATATTGATGCAATAAATATCGTAGTGAGGAAAATTTGAACTGTGAATTTAAATTTAAACACAAATATATATATACAAATATTTCTATATATCTGTTTATGTACAACACACTGTTATTATGTATTATATAGAAACGGCTATGTACCTATACAATATATGTACCGATATACACTCCACTAGGTAACCGTGTGACACGTGTGCGAATAAATATAAATAAATTTCAAACAAATGATTTTTTCACCGTTCCGTGTATTTTATGCTTAGCTAAAGAAAAGGGGAAACCTTTCCTTTTGCCCGTAAGAAGTTTGATAATGTTTATGCCCGAATAGGTCAAACTTAATATGATTATCTTAAAATTATAAGAAAATGCCATACAACATTCACTACGGTTAGAACGTTAGTAAAAAAATCTCTTCTAGATATATTTGAATAGCAATATAAATATGTAATTCGAAAGCTAATTGTGGAAATATTTGACCAGGTGACCCTTTCAAATTACATCGTTTGCTTGATTTTGAATTTGAAAATCTTTAGAAATTGACGGAGTCCTCTATCTTAGACAGTTTGCGCAGTTTTGGCTGCTACTTAGTCACAGACTCGCCGCGGACAAGGTAACAAGATGCAAAGTCAAAAAACATATTTTATGCGTAAACTACCCATTTAAAACTTACACTCAAAGAAAACCTACAAATATACTCAAAAAATTTGAACGCACAGGGATTTGAACCTACGCCTCGTGCAAACTGTGCAAGCATTCAGGGATGAGAAGAAACAACTTAGCGTTCCATGAATTCACGTTGCGGGCCCATCGTGTTGTAGGAAGAGGAGCTCCGAGCAGGGCTTGGGACTTGCGACCCAAGTGTAGGTTTAAAGGCCCCTTTAAAATGTTCACCTTAAATTAACGCTCACCTTGATTGTCCGAGCTCCTCCCACGACCAAACCAAATTTTAAATGATTCTACCAAAGCCGCCTTCAAAGTGCGTCCTAGAAATGAATTTATAATAGTTCTAGACAGGCCGAGATCTTTTAGTAAATTATAGAGAAATTTCGCTGTTATACCTCTCGCTCCTACTTCAACCGCATATAAGCTAGCTCTAAACCTATTTCTGGTCAGTTCGTTTGTAAGATCGAAATACTTATTATGTTTAAGTTAGTCATCTTTCGGGATATTTGTTTACCACGGAACCGTAAGTTCTACCAGTACTTCTCTGCGCTCTTGCTACTGAAAAACTAACGGCTTCACGTAAGATTTCTAGTACTTTTTCATGACGCCGCGAGTATTGACCACTATCCAAGAGTACCTTACACCCCACCAGCATATGTTTAGCTGTCCCCACTGTCTCTTTACAGATGTAGCAAGATTTATCGGTAGCTTTACCCCATCTTCTTAAATCATCTTGGACTTTCCTCTTTGATCCTAACCCTACTTTACTAAATTGTGCTCCTATCATAAATTGCTTATGGAATTTAAGTCTTGACTCGAGCTCTGGGACACTTCTGTCTCTTGGAAGTGAGGTAACAATCTCATCCCATGATTTTCCCAGAATATGTGTTTTGGCGATTCTTAGATGTTTATAGAGCTCGGATGGTTTCTTTAATCTCAACTCATAATTATTTTTGTCTCTAGATATAATATTAATAATAATAAGCCCGCAGGGCAGCTTGTGGCTAGCTGTTGGGGAGTGGGGACCCCACGTACTTGAGATCTCTAGAGGGGAATTGTAATCTATCCCCCGCCTCTGGCTTGCCTTCACTGCCGGCGGAGTGGAGCGCAAGAGCTGTATGCTCGAAAGGGTGGATGTGCTCAATCTGCGTTATAACGGGGAAACCCGCTCACGAGCTTGTCACCAGTGCACACCTCTCGACATCCTCAGCCGACCACACCGATGTTGCGCCCGAGGCACTACGCCGCTTCGTGGGGGCCCGTCTAGTGGGAGGCGAGTCACCGTCCGTTGACCTTTCAATTTGAGACTGTTGAAATGGCGGACATCCGTTAGTCTCATTCAATAGCCTAGTAATCAGTCCACCCTAACTCATAGGTTTAATTTAGTTTTTCATATTCTCTATAAGTCCTATGCATTATCCGGCGGCCATCTCTGTGAAGTTACCTGTGGTTACTCAAAAATGGATGCCGGGTGATGCGTCACAGTAAAATCTTTTATATTCTCTAAGGGGCCTCTACGTGTTGGATCTGTGTCCCCACGCAAGCCTTCCAAAGGACCGAGTTCGTTTGAACTCGAGAACTACCATGAGAAACATAAAAATAATAAATTAATACCAGATTATAATAACTTATCTTTTTGTCATTCTAACAAACTACTTGTCTAAGTAATCGGATAGTATAAAGTAAAATGTCATTAGATCGCCTTTTACCAATCTGTAAATTAGTCTATATTGTATATGAGAGGTTTTCATACATACTGTAATTAACAACTAAAAACGGAGAACGAAGTGTTTTAACTCTACGTTTATTCTTTATATATCCTTGCTATATAACGATAGTAAAGAATCAATAACTAATTTGAAATAATTGAACAAAAAATAACTTTAAAATATGATAAAATCAAACAACATTAAACGTTGAGTTTATTTTATTGCTTCATTAATTATCAATACATAATATTTTAAGTCTACAAGTTAATTCTTAAAGCAAATTCATTATTAAGATTTTCTTACTGTTAATAATAAAAATCCACCTCCCAGTACTTCCACCTTGAGTAGTTCAGAAAGATGAATCGTTCGTTTTAATTGCATTCAGAATCTGTAAAAAGCGTGCTTACTTTCAGTGCAGGCGTGAAAATTAAAGTAGAAATTGTAAAATATTTGAATTTTTCAAATGAAATTACGATTGCAGCTGAACAGCTTGTAATTTATTATTTCTATTTTTTTATAGGTTAAGTATAATAACCTTAAAGCTCTATACATATACATATACATATACATATACATATACATATACATATACATATACATATACATATACATATACATATACATATACATATACATATACATATACATATACATATACATATACATATACATATACATATACATATACATATACATATACATATACATATACATATACATATACATATACATATACATATACATATACATATACATATACATATACATATACATATACATATACATATACATATACATATACATATACATATACATATACATATACATATACATATACATATACATATACATATACATATACATATACATATACAAATACATATACATATGTATATACATAATACAGTACTAATTTAACATTCCAATTTCTATGACAATGGGATAAAACAAGCGTTAACTTTACGTAGATGTCAAAGACGAAGTACGAGGTATTAGGTTACAAATTGTATAACCAGAGTATGTTTAATTGGTTTAATTATCATGCTTATGTTCTAAGCCTCGGGCGAATTCTGATTACAGATAGCACAACTAACGCCATCTATCTGTAATTGTTGACAAAACTACAACTTAATTATATGAATTATGCATTATATTTGTACGTTTTAAATATAACAAGTCTAGACATGAACTTCAATCTTGGGCCATTAGCGTTCATTAGTACTATCTAGGTTCTATTATTTGCTCTCGATGTTTAAGGAATTGACACGGAATGGACACGGAAAATTACCTAAAAACCTTTAATTTCCTGCTTTAATAAGAGATAAAAGGTGTATTTGAGCAATCTAGGCTAATAATTCAGTCTCCCGACACAATTTTAACAATTTTCATACTTTTTCTATTTTATATATTTTCTACAATCAAAAAAATTGCTTTAAAATTAAGATATTTCTAAATAAAATATTAAAATATTGTCGTTACCTGAGTTAAAATGAGAATGTAATTAAACACAACGCCGATTAACGACGCAGGCACGCTGAGGTCAAGTGTGTATTTCGAAGAGTCAGAATATTGAGGCTTAAATGTTTGCACTGATCGAAGCCATCTTTTTGTCAATTTTTGAGTAATACTTTTCTCTGAAAGAAAAAAATCTTTAATTTCACGTTATAAGAACGTAATGGGAAATAAGTTATATCAAATACTCCGTTCTCAGAATTGGAATTTGAAATGAGTAGTGAAACTCAACGTCTTAAATTATTTAACGAGAACGGGGAAATGAATATTGTAAATTTACTCCAGATAAAATTGATTTCACGCTTCATGTTAACAGACAGTTGCTATGCTACGCAACTGCACCACGATGGTGATGCAATTAATTTTATTTCAACAATCATTAAGGGAAAATATGATGAGTAGCAACATTTTTATATACGGAAAGACTCATTTCTTGTGGAAAATGGAGAAAAACTTAGCTTCCGTTATTATTATTAGACTCTCTGATTACTATGTTGTAAGGAAAATTAAAAATATAATCATAAATTATATAATAATACATATTTTTTCATTACCTACGAAGTTTCTTGAATATTTATAATGGAAACTTAATTGAATTACGAAATATTTCATAAAATTTCAGTTTTATATGAACACATAAATGTTCACTTTTAATGTTGAATTTTTAAATTTCCAGAAGTCGCTATCACATCTGATTTTACTTTTAGCTAAATATTTGTTAAATGATAAAAAAACATACATACATAACAATATAAATTTATATATGTGAAGGTTTAAAATTAGAGAACTTGATCTTATTTCTACTCACCCTTAATAAAGACCTTACTTAGTAGCGAAACTGCCGTGTCTTTGCTTGACTTACCATAACAAAGAAAATGATAATCAAATCAACAATAACCACGTCTACATTAGTAATCTCTATGCAATATGGCGAAAACTTCGTATATAAATTATTTACCATTTTGTGGAAATTCAAAGCACAATCTCGCCGCCAGTGCTTGTGTTAGGTTTTTACACAGTATATTTGTAATATAAGCTCCTGAGGCTACTTTTAATAAAGCATAACTTGATCTCAGAATGCGGAAGATGAGATAAAATAAAAATACACCATCCTGAAACATATACATATATATGATTATATATTTCTAATATATTATGTACAATAATATATGAAGAGTCATGATATATCTCGCACGTAGCAGAGTAGGCGGACAGAACCAAATGTCAAGACTGACATCATGACGTTGCGAGTTCTGTGACAAGACTGAACATCGCGCTTTGATTAACCGGAAAAAAGATAATAATTTTTTCCGAGCAATATTGGAACGTACTATCAACATCTAGATATGTATATGTGTTTACCCTGATTTAGTAAAGAAATTTAATTGTAACCAGTCAGATTTAACTACATCAAGACTACTGTACACTATAATTTCCACCTAATTGTTACATAAGTGACAGATATACAAGTAAACTACAAAATTATGAAACATAGCTAATACAGTGGTTTTAAATTATAAGTTGAAATATCAAACGAGAAAATTTTAAAATATCTGTAATATAATTAGATGTTACTTGATGAGAATGGTAAAGCCTCATAAGTATCCGTCTTAATCGTAAGCTTTTCATAAGCTTTCGTTTGTTAGCAAGTTCTAATGGTACTTTCAAATAAAATTTGATTTATAATAGATACTAAAAATCACTTACCGGTTTTCCTAGCAGAATTATTGCCCCATAAATGGTGTTGGTAATAGTTATCATAAAGTGCATGAACGCTATCTGAAAATATTGTTTAGATTAACTAAGACAGGTATATTTAAAATATAAGTTATATATATATATATATATATATATATATATATATATATATATATATATATATATATATATATATATATATATATATATATATATATATATATATATATATATATATATATATATATATATATATATATATATATATATATATATATATATATATATATATATATATATATATATATATATATATATATATATATATATATATATATATATATATATATATATATATATATATATATATATATATATATATATATATATATATATATATATATATATATATATATATATATATATATATATATATATATATACATTTGATAGTTCAGGATTTTAACTACATTCGGTAAAATATAATTAAAATAATATAAATTACCACGTAGAATTCTGCCGAATATGGAACATGGATATTTTATACAGTAAAGTAAGCACTCCCTATTCAGAAGACGCATAACAAAATATTTAATTTAAATTTGTTTTCTTTTTTATAGTTAGATCTACGACACTGAAACTAGAAATTGGTTGTCTATCAAAACTTTTTTTTTCATTATTGTTTTAGCTAATATTGAAAACGATTAAGTTAATACAGTTGGACTTGTGATAGGAATAAACATAATCTACCTCAGTTATGTTGACCAATCGATGCATGTTTTTGACTTTTCTCTTGTAGTTTTTGTTTTTATATTTTTAATGTAGTGTTAAAACCAATTAAATTTTAATAACTATTAGCAAAGATAAAAATATTATATTATTATATCAATACAGACGTTTAATACTCACATTCAAGCTAAAGTCCTCATTAAAACTGGATGCACAATTCAAAATGTGTCTGTAAATTCTCATCCCTCCAACCGGAGAGACTTTCATTGACAATTTTAACCTTATATTACATTCATTTATAAGTAAATAATAGAACATCAATTCTGTATCATGAGCTGCAAAAGCTACAGACAACGTCAAAATAACGCCTGGTGATAATTCTAAGAGTTTCAAAGTAATAATGTCAACAATAATAGTAAATACACTTAATATAGTGTATTTCTTTATAGTTTTATAGCCTTTATATTTGACATTATTTATTAAAAATATGTCACACTTTTCATTTAAAATTCTTAATGCTTTAAGAGTTTTTGTGCTCCTGGTTGACGCAACTGTTAGTAATAACGCTTCGATACCAACGATGTGTTTCAGAATGTGAACGTATGATAAAATAGAGTTTGTTTTTCTTTTATCTAAATTTACGTTATAAATTTCATAAAAAATACAACTCAAAATAGTTATAGCTGCAACTGAAAATATAAGATTACCAACGATCTTCAAATTTCTATTTCTAAACCAGAACGAACGATTGATGCCCACGACGGTTTGTAACAGTATAAAATCACGATATTGGTTATCAATGTACATTACTGTGAACTTTTTGAAAAGTTCACCAATAAAATTCAGCTTTCGGTAATATATACACGACTGGGTCTGATTACGCCACGTTTCAAATTAAATTATTGATTTTATATCAATGTCTCTTGGGACAAGTTCTGTGACAGACTTTTAATGGAATAATGATGAAGCAATCATTTTAATGCATGCTCTTTTATTTAAAGGAATAATTGATCTACAGATTATATTGAAGATTTTATCGAATTGGGGTTAAATAAATGTCTGTCTGATCAAATTTATTCATGGGTTCAATTGAAGAACCCAAATTATGTATCTTTTTCCTTCCACAGCATTTATAAATATACGAGACCTCTATCTACAGCAAAAGATTTACCACGAGAAGTAAACCTATTTTATCTTATTTTATTAAATTCCTACTAAAACAATAAAATGACGTTACTGGTACTGAGAAATATAATTTCAGATCTCAATACATGAGAGTTTCAACATAATTTTAAGTAATATAATATTTTGTGCTAAATAGGCTACATAAATTGTAACATCACGCTGGTTGGAACTTCAATCAATATCGTTTTAGTGCTGCGACGTTATTATATTCAACGACGTTACCTGGTGAATCGTGGCTTTTCATACTTCACGTGTACGATACGTATTCTGTAATATGTTTAATACTAATGGGGTTCCCTGATCGCTTTGCTCGACAGCTTCGCTTTGATTGTTTGACCGATAAAATAGCTGTTAAGATCAATTCTTTAAATATATATATATATATATATACATATATATATATATATATATATATATATATATATATATATATATATATATATATATATATATATATATATATATATATATATATATATATATATATATATATATATATATATATATATATATATATATATATATATATATATATATATATATATATATATATATATCCCTCCAGAGGGTGTCTTGCCACTTATCTGTCCGATATTTGGTTTTGGGCATACGGGTACGCGACCCCGGATCCTCGAGCTGCCACTTTCATACCCTCCTCCAGTCCATGAAAGTGGTGTCCTTTCACCCTCACATCCTTCCTCCATTCTTTTCCAACTCATTCTTCACAGTCCCTTTCCTTTCCTGGTTTGTCCCAGTAATGGGTTTGGAGGTCAGATGACAATCGCTCCACTAAAAACCACATGTCGCCACATAAATGGATAGAGAAAGTAGAAAGCTGGGTATGGCTATATATATATATATATATATATATATATATATATATATATATATATATATATATATATATATATATATATATATATATATATATATATATATATATTGAATCTAGTATCATATTTATGAGTAATTATGATTCCTTCTAATTTCAATGATAAAGTGTCTCCATTTATCTACTATATAAAATGAAGTGAAGTGAGGAATTTTAAATGGAGCAATAGACTATAAGTTAGTCAACAAATTTAAAAACCTTGCATCAAATAAAGAGAGATGGATGGATGACGGTATTGATATAAATAAAAACAAATAATTTGTCTTTTTAAAATCGTTAGCCTTAAACGCGCTTAAAACGACAGCAAAATGTCCCCGTCAAGAACCATAACCCGCGATTAAGATTCAGTCACTATCCGGTGCCTTGCAATTTTCATCTGAAAAGCGTTAATTTTCCATAAGAACCGTTGAACCACTTTTCGAACCAATTTTGATGGTTATTGAAAATGTCATTAAATGCGTTTTTATAACTATTGTATTAAAAATAACGAATTTGGAGAATAAACGTAAAGACAATATTTTAAATTGATTACTTTATTCAAATTGAACATTGCTTTCAAATAATATCCTTTACTTAATATATAAATTAAACAAAAAATCTACTATACCTGTACACGAGAACAGGAAGGTAAAATAAGCGGAAAGGTGATAACAGAGTGAGGTCCTCTGAGTGCCCGCATGGTGTAACAGATATTTTTTGGTGTAAGAGATAAAAAGTTAACCGTCATGGGGTAGAGGCGTATGCGTCTGCCTGTAAACGCGACGGTTTGAGGGTTCAATTCCCACTCGGGGAAGATAGATTTTTCAATTTTTACTTTTTTTAAAGGTAATATTTATGAATAATAACAATAATTTGAGGACCGTCGTGGCGCAGAGGCGTAGCGTCTGCCTGTAAACGCGAAGTTTTGTGGATTCGATTACCACTCGGGGAAGATGGATTTTTCTATTTTCATTTTCTTCACTATAAAAAGTAAGCAAAACGCGGCGTTGAGTTCCGCCACGCAATGCCTTGAAAAATCGGGAAACGGGGACGGTGAAAGCAGGGATTAAGCTACGGAGTGTCTTAACACTAGGTCCATATAGTTCCCGCAATTCCCTCTGTCTACCCTAGTGCGAGATAAAGCGTGAAGCTAAAAAAAGTTAACAATAGTATCACGAATTTTTTAACTAAAATTGTATACCTACTCTTTCTCTCCTATATTTTTATAGGTATATATAAGTTTTTTATTTAAATATTGTAATTTTACACAAGAAATTCACTATATTGTTTTTCATATAATTTTCCCTGTCGCGCAATAACAATGAAACGGGATATTCAACGTTATGAAATCTAAATGAAATTCAGAAAATTAAGCTGCAGCTTAGATTCGTCTATGTTTCTCGTGTACAGAGTTTAGATAATTAAGTTAGAGCTTATAAAGTTGTACCGTTGGCCCAAGTTAAAAGCGATTAACGTTCTATTTATTTTTATGGTACTCGGCGTAAATTAAAATAAAAGTTATTATATTGAAGTGAATTGTAATTTTTCCACGAAAATATATTTCTTATTATTAAAAGAAAAACAGATCTACGAGGCGTCTTTGAAATACATACTAATTTTCCCACTATCCAAGCTCGTCTCTCTAGCCAAACTATCCAAAAAAATATATACATAAATATTTAAAACTATCCTCCAACACCTTCAACATATAAATGTTCTATAAATTAATAGATTATAACCGAGACAGGTTGAGATCATTTAATAGATATGCCAGTCATGTTAATAGAGTTGTCAGTCATGTAAGTACCTCTCATTACATCAACTGCAAGTGTAAGGCATTGTAGTACATGCAATTACACATAAAGCATACTTGCTATATGTGAAATGATTAAAGAGGGAACAAATATACAAAATTTATAACATATTAAGAAATTAATCATATAAATACCAATTTATGGTTTATTTTGTATTTTATCTATTAATTATAAATTGTTATAATCTTCTTACCTTCAATTTATTTATATTCCTAGATACTTCTAAAATGTAAATTCGAGATGATACGATTGACTAGTTATTAGACGTAAAAAGTTCACTTGACAGTCCCATAATAATATCATGGGTAAAAGAAAAAATTAAAAATGTTAGCACACATTTTGTAAATGAAGTACATTTATAAACTGTAATGATAACTGTATAGAATATACCTCTCCTTTATTTGTACTGCAGGATTACTAGATGTTACAAATTTTGATTACATCATATCCCTTGATTAGACTGCGCTTGGAAATTTAACTATTTCTGTGCTTTAAGGAACCCTGAAATATTTCATATTAATTTTTGCTGGATACCTCTAGAGGTATTTTCTCTTCTCTAGAGAAGTGCATTGAAAAAAATGGTCCTGATAGAAACACACAGCCAGACATATATAAACATTTTTTTGAGATACAGAATCAAAAAAATCAAAATATTATCACAAATCTCGTTAAGCTTATAACTTAGAAATGTAAATTAGCAACACTCAAGTCTTGTCTTCTATATAATTGTCGCTGGAATTAAGCTTCTATGCACAAACGCCGTCGTAATTACTGTACGCTTTTTAATTTCACTAACTAAGACCATCTTGGCACAGTTCTTGTGAGACGTTCTCATATTGATTTTAAGAAATAGTCCTGGGTTTAAATATTGATAGTTAGTGGTTGATAATTGTTTGACCACGTATGATTCTGCATATGGCAGGGAGAGAGATAGATGACTTGGACATAATTTAGTGTTGAGACACTCCGACCTCTACTAGACGTAATGACATAATAAGAAACATTTAAATTAAAGTGTTCATTTAATTATTAGAATTAATCGCGGATGCCTTTTTCATAACTTTTCTTAATTTTTAATAAAACTATTATTAAACTAAATGAAAAAATAAAGATTTTTTTATCTCTCTGTAAGCTTAAATTTTATTTTTAATTACTCACATAAAAAATAAAATCTCAGATCAAAAATAATATAAAAATAAACTCAGCTGTAAACGTACGAGGATACATTTAAAGCTGTCAGAACAACATTTTTGCTACAACAAAGTTCAATCAAAAGTCTAGTCTGACAAGCATCAGAAGCAATTATTCATTATGTTTCAGTCACTGGTCTGCAATTTTCACCTGAAAATCCGTAATTTTCAATAACAATCGGCCTTTGAAAGGTAAGAGGATTAATTCAAAGGGATTTCTAGTACTTTTGTACGCTTTTTTTAAGTTAATGGACTTGGATTTAAATATGATTAGTTAAAATGTAAGTATTCGCCCTCTACTCGCTTCGCTCGTCAGCTCTTATTCGCTTTGCTCGCAATGATGATAAAAAATAAAATTGCTTGAATAACGATCATATACTTTTAGGATACCGTATCTCTAAAGGTCAAAAACGGTGTCCTTGTTGTATTATTAATAGTTTTGTTTTTGTTTTTTTAAGACCACATAGATATATACAGGTGAAATATTAATTTCAACGTTGAATATCTTGGTATATAGCTCTTTAAAACAGACAAAATATCAAACTTCTAAGTTAACTTAATGAAAAGATAAGAACACAACACCTTATTAATTACAGTACAAAATTCGTCGCGCAATCTAAACCTATACGATGCTAAAATTATGAATTTTACTTGCTTTCTCTACTGCAGCTGTAAATTTTGAGAAGGAAAATTTAAAATAAGTCTAAAATTACATGAAATAACCAACTAAACTATGATTTACAATTTTATGCAGGACCGTCGTGGCGCAGAGGCGCAACGTCTGCCTGTAACGCGACGGTTACTGGGTTCGATCCCCAGTCGGAGAAGATTGATTTTTCTATTTCCATTTTCTTCGCTCTGGCATCTAAGGCAAAGCGCGGCGTTGAGTTCCGCCACTCAACACGCAATGCCTCGAAAACGGCGGAAAGTGGGGACGGAGTAAGCAGGGACTAAGTAACGGAGTGTCTTAACACTAGGTTCTTATGGTTCCTGCAGTTCCCTCTGCCTACCCTGCCCTGTGCGGGATAAAGCGTGAAGCTGAAAAAAAAAAAAAAAAAAGTTTGTTTCTTATGTTATACTTCCCACTGATTTACAATTATGAAATCGGTACGGAACACTCCGTGCGCAGCGCAACTTGCACACTTTGCTTGCACATTTTATATCATAGTAGTAAGGCTAGTGATTTTTCACTTGCATTTCTTTAATTTTATACAATTGTATTTATCGAAATATGCTTAGAGTTATGACATTATAAAACTAAGATAACTCAGAAAAAAAATCAATATTAGGTGGCTGCAAAGACAGATATAGAAAAAACATACTTGTAATGTATTATTATTTTGTCATTCCACTGAGGATCAAAGTATATAAAGAAATAATCAAGTAAGTGTGTAAAGATATTTATACTAATTAAAGCAAAAAATCTTATTTAGACGTTATTTAGTCTTATACATATGACCTTGTTCTATGCATAGGTCGATATTATTAATATGATTCACAGCCACTTACAACGTAAATATTGTGTTATACGGTCTTTTGTGTATTTCAACCATGTCATATTCTTAAATTTAACTCAGAATAGAAATAAGAAGTATGGATATGTATATCATAGTAATATATAGAAATCTAACAACTTAAAATAGCAATAACATGCACCTTTCTATATTAAAATGTTAAAAGTTCGCAAAAAAGAAATGAAAGTAATTAAAAAACGTTATCTATTTAAAATGCAGTATAGAACTAAAGAAAACTGTTAATAACGTCCAAACGGAACAAACAAGGTGGGACAGATGGATAAACATACTTTGTGATGCAAATGTAAGCTACTTTAGCTGAGTTCAGTACTGAAATACTCTTCTGTACGCCGTCAGAATTTTAGCACGCCGTAAATAGTAAGCTTAGTAGTGTCCATTTTGAAAAAGCTTAATATATATAAATAATTAAACTTAACGTACGTTTGTACAAATAAATAGCTCTTATGTGCCGTGTACCGAAGTCATGGATTCAACTGTAATTTCGATTGTTGTGGGTTTAATTTTGATTAGGGGGATTCTGGGTTATTGTATAGTGTGGCGTTTAGTTCCGCGCAAGAGGTAAATTAAAAATATCTTTTATTCACATAGACTTTTACATATACCTACATTTGAATCACCTAATGGGCTGTCGCTATTACAATTGATCAGTTGAAAATTAAGTATTATTCACAGGTTCTTTCTATTTATATACTTAATACAATTTGACCGTAAAAAAATATGAAACTGTAAAATGAATATGGAAATCTCCGTTTTGTAATTTTTCAAAAGTCCCAAAAATACAATACTGGCAACGAAATCGCCATATCAATTTGGAAACACGATACGACAAGTGGTAAACAACCGGCACTGGCTGTACACTGTGGTGTAACGAAGCGCGTGACTTGTCCAATAATGAAGCCGTCCTCAATTCTGGATCTAGCTATTTAGTACAAAGTTTGGAACACCAGTATTACTTATTGAAACTTCTTAATTGCTAATAATTTCAAGATTTTATGGGTAAATAAACTTAAACTTAACAATATATTATATTATATATTATAATGTACCTGATAAATAAAAAGTTGTGTGTTTTTGTATGGTAACAGCTGGTCTGGACTGTAAAGTCACCTAAATATTCCTTTAAAATGTTTTATTCAAATTTTCAATATGTATATATAAATTGTATAAATAAAATTATTTAAATTAACAGTTATACAGACTTATTTTTTTAGCTTCACGCTTGGCAGAGGGAACTGCAGGAACCACACGACCCTAGTGTTAAGACACTCCGTTGCTTAGTCCCTGCTTTCTGAGTCTTTGTTGAGTGGCGGAACTCAACGCCGTTCTTTGCCTAGTTTACCAGAGCCAAGAAAATGGAAATAGAAAAATCCATCTTCCCCGACTGGGGATCGAACCCAGAAACCGTCGCGTTACAGGCAGACGTTGCGCCTCTGCTACTATAAATTGCATTAATATATGGATTTTTAATACCCCGATATCATTTGTATTACCTAAGGAGCCCTGTATTGTGACAGTGAAGGCAATATACAATTAAATTATATGATTAAAAGACAATCTTATAATACTTCAGGAAAATTTATTAGAAAGACATATTAGTTCTTAAGTAGATACAAAGTTAATGGTTAATGTTGGTTGAAAATTAGCAATTTTTATGTCTTTAAACATTTTTTTTTTCTTTAAAACAAGTATATTTTTTATTGGTGATTGCTTTATTTTTAAATAAACAGGTAAATAGTAATAATATAGTTATTTCTTTTAATTTATATATTTTTAAAGTGTGAATCGACACTAAGGAAAAATAAATATAACAATATTGAAAGAAAACATAAAAATTTAAGCACTAACGCAGGTAGCATTTTAACGTAGCATGGCAAAAAACGCATGGCTTAGTAGTTAGAGTGATTGGCTTCCATGAGACGAGGGTGGCGAGGTGGCGAAATCCGGCTACACTCAAATATTCATGTGGTCTTTGAGCACAAAAACATACAATATGAACAAATATCAATTAAATATTGAGTGATTCATCATGTTTGCCTGCATGTAGAACAATTTAAGACCTTTCTTAACACTTTCAAGAAATAATGTATTTATTTTTAAATATCTTACCAAAAGGGCGCTATAGATACATATCGAAAATAATAACAAGATATTCATAATTTTAATATTCGAGTAAAATACAAACGAAGCCGTACTATTCAACTAGTCTTCAATACTTATAATAAACATCTAAGACCTCGTGCTTGCTTCACATCGTATGTATAATTATTGTATACTGTACATGTTAGAGAAGCCGTAAGCAAAATTAATTACATGTTACGAGCTATATAACTAGTTCTACTAATATAATACAGTTCTATACGAATAAGGTGTTGATTTCTGTTTTATTGTGGGTTCGATTCCCGTGAAGTTAAAACGGCCACTGTAATTTGGAACAATGGAAAATTAAAGATTTATGTATTTAATTTTTTTTAGCTTCAAGCTTTATCCCGCACAAGGCAGGGTAGGCAGAGGGAACTGCAGGGACCGTGGGAACCTAGTGTTAAGACACTCCGTTGCTCAGTCCTTGCTTTCTCCGTCCCCGCTTTCCGCCGTTTTCGAGGCATTGCGTGTTGAGTGGCGGAACTCAACGCCGCGTTTTGCCTAGTTTACCAGAGCGAAGAAAATGGAAATAGAAAAATTCATCTTCTCCGACTGGGGATCGAACCCAGTAACCGTCGCGTTACAGGCAGATGTTGCGCCTCTGCGCCACGACGATCCTCAATTAACATTTAATATTTTTTTTTCATTTATCTGAATATAAAACAAATTTTTGTACTGCTTTTTCTCAAAAATAAATATGTATAAAATGATATAATGTCTAATATATTATTGTAGAGATCCTCAAGAGACGATTCACGTACTTATACGTAGCCATTGTTTTAAACCTTAAAAAATTGCTTTTATGAGATTTGTTCTTTCTTTTTTTTAATTTATACTTAAAATGTATGTCAGTACATGCCTATTTATAAACGACATGTATATAGGTTCGATAACAACTTGAGGTAAATATTATATTATATATTAATTTGTTGGCAAATAGAGTATAATAGCCAGTATATAAGCAAAAACAGCGTTGAATTTCGCCGTCCAAAAAATTACAAAATGTATATGTATCTTTCTCCGTTCCCTGTGGAAAGTTATTACTTTGTATCTCCTATACGCAGGGTAGGCAGCAATAAGAAATCCAGTGTTTCAGAATAAAGTTGAATTATATTTTCATTTCATTTTTCTTCATTGTGGCTACTAGGGATAGCGTGGCGTTGAGCTCCGCCCTTCAACATGCAATGCCTCAAAAAGGTGGAAAGCAGGTAACGGAGGGTCTTAACACTAGGTTCTTACATTTCATGCGGACCCCTCTGCCTACTCTGTGTGTGCGGAACAAAATGTGAAGCTAAAAAAATAATAAAAACATCAAACTTCTAACCCAGCAACAAAATAGCAAAAAGTACAAATAAAGATTGTCACTTAAACTACAAAGGTTTTTGTGTAATCTTTTAGTGTCGCGATTAAGTTTACGAGACCCGCGGGACAACCCTGAATGTAACATGTATTAACAAATAAAGTAACAATTGTTTTGAACTTCAAGAAGTTGTCGAGGCACTGTAGGACTTTTGATTGCTTTGTGATGGTTGTAGGTTCAATTTCTTCTCAGGGTAGTTTTTTTTATTTATGCGCTCTAGGAGGAACTTGAAGTGCAGCGCTTAATTTCACTATTCTCTGTAATGTCTCGAGAGTTGGGAAATAAGGCAACAGAGCGTCTTAACACTAGGTTCCCTCTGTCCTATCCTATATTTTTTAGCTACTGCTGTATTTTTTAACAAATAAGGTAGGCAGTGGGAACCTAAAAACGTCGGGCACCTAGAATTAAGACACTCCGTGCCCTGCTCTCCGCTTTTTTCAAGGCTTTGCATGTTGAGAGACGGAACTCAACGGAAATGAAAAAAATACGTCTTCCTCGAGTTGAAATTGAACCCACAAACCGTTGTGTTTACAGGCAGACATATATGATATTGTATACTAGTTGCCTAATTATAAAAGTTCGTAAGTCACTGCCCTTTGTTGCTCTCACAGTTTCTGAGAATTTTGAAAGACTAAAGTGAATGTACTTTAAATAAATTATTTATTATGTCTACAATAAACATGTCGTTTACAAGGTTTCAGAGTGTACTCTATTCAAAATAGGTTATATAAGGTTATTGGCGACGTAATCTTTTCATTACCTTAGTTAAGATACCAGGTCAATGATTATATATATATATATATATATATATATATATATATATATATATATATATATATATATATATATATATATATATATATATATATATATATATATATATATATATATATATATATATATATATATATATATATATATATATATATATATATATATATATATATATATATATATATACATACAATGAATTAGAAAGCATCAATTAAGCGGGCGAAACCCCGAAAAGATACTACCTAGTAGTGTATTGAATATTTATGAAAAATTATTTTAATGATCACAAAAATTGTGATATCTCAGGTTACCAGACCTTTCCCTCATACGTTGTGAAAGTTTAAACTCTTTAATGTAATATTGACAGATTGCATTTAAATGAGTTTGAGACTATATTAACATTAATTTAAGTTATGATATATATATATATATATATATATATATATATATATATATATATATATATATATATATATATATATATATATATATATATATATATATATATATATATATATATATATATATATATATATATATATATATATATATATATATATATATATATATATATATATATATATATATATATATATATTACTTAAAATAAAAGATTTAACATAAAGGTTATTTTAAAAACATATTATAATATTTTTTGAACTTTTAATATAAAAAATATATATATCTACACATGGGCATAAATTTTTCCATTTATCAACAAACGACAATACGTAAACTGGGTCAAAGCACAGGAGAATTCGAGCACGCTGTCTAATACAGATAAGCTATACATATCCAATCGAAAAACTTTAAATGGCTCCGCTCAGGCCGCAGACGTGGCAATTAAAAGAATTGCCCTCGATATTTGATTCTGTAAACATATGGTTCAAAATTTTGCTTATAATAGCAATTGTTAAAATTAAATAGATTTTTTGAGTATATATTGAACATATGATTGAGTTTGTGAAAACAAAATAAGTTTTTAAATATTATGAAGCTAAGTTACATACTATTTTAACCTATGTTTTGAACATTGTTAATTTTTTTTAATAAATATGATTAATCCAAAAAGAAAATAGGGATCATTTTCTAGGGGAATGAACAATTTTTTATTTCTCTGCTGTAGCAACGAATGAATATATGTATATAATACTTAACCTGGTATAGTAAAAAGTAACAATTTCAGTTTTAATCATAATCAGTAAAAAAATGGTAATATATATATATATATATATATATATATATATATATATATATATATATATATATATATATATATATATATATATATATATATATATATATATATATATATATATATATATATATATATATATATATATATATATATATATATATATATATATATATATATATATATATATATATATATATATATATATATATATATATATATATATATATATATATATTTATATATATATATATATATATATATATATATATATATATATATATATATATATATATATATATATATATATATATATATATATATATATATATATTATATATATATATATATATATATATATATATATATATATATATATATATATATATATATATATATATATATATATTGTATATAGTAGTATATAGTGATGAATATAATGAACCACGCTCTGCTACCAGAAAATGTATATAGTATATAGTGAATATAATAAACTGCGTTCTGCTACCAAAAAATATATATTGAATAGTGGGTAGGGGTCAGCAATTGTGGAAGCGTGCTGAAGTGGAGGTTATTTATTAATTATTTACTTTATAGTCGGTTTTAGGATAATAGAAATTGTACAGTACCTTATCTTCATAATTCACAACACAAACACTGATTGTTCCCGGCCGCCGTGGTATATTTCACATTAGTCTTCTTCGCTAGGGGTTACTTTCACTATTATCTTTTGTAGGTTTGTCTTTGTCAGGTTCAATATCAAGAGGGAATACACAAAAGGGAAATCAAATAAGGCTGAGGGAAAATCACACTGCTAATTAATATTAGATTCAGGAAGGACGTGCGCTCGCGCCGCCGTCTCACGTGCTACTTTTACTACCACTCGACAACTACTACTAACTACTACTGACCGCTCGCGCCGGGAGTTGGCACAAGACTCTAAACTAGTCGGGGATGCCATATATAACAAACATAGCCCCCGCCCTAAACATCTAATGTTTACGAGAAAATGGGAGAACTAATTTGGTTAAGGCTCTCTTTAGGATACCTGTCGATGTCTTAACATCGACCATACGCACAACGCTATCTTTACCAGGATAAATTTGGGAAATGCGACCACGTCGCCACTGTAAAGGGGGTAAATTATCATCTTTGATGAGGACTAGCTCGCCTACTGTTGGAGGATTCACTGGATCAGTCCACTTCTGCCTAGTCTGCAGAGTGTATAGGTACTCTAACTGCCACCGCGACCAAAAATGTTGAGTTATCTGTTGCACTACTTGAAAACGGGTTAAACGATTAATTTTTACATTGTTATAGGGATACTCCGGCAAAGCACTAAGAGGTTGGCCAATCAAAAATGACCAGGCGTCAAAACTTCTAGATCGTTAGGGTCATTAGATAAGGGACATAACGGCCGGGAATTTAATACCGCTTCAATTTCAGCAAAAATTGTAGTTAATTCCTCGAATGTTAAAGGAGTTTCATAAACGACCACCGACTCTCATGATTCCTTCTTTGTCAAGAAAGAGTGAGAGTCGTCTTAGGGAAGACCGCAAGGAAACGCTACGCGCTAACGCGATAAGGATACAGATAGCTCAACGGGTAAGTTTCGGGTTTTATTTATAAATCTCACCATCGTTATCTAAGGGGTAAGCAATCAAGGTTTGAGGGGTCTCTTCAACCTTCCAGGATTTCTCGATGAGACAGGTAAGGATACTCCAGTCATGGGGGGCTCTAATTCACCATAATCGGCAGCGACTGGACCGCAAACAATATAACCAAAAATTGTAGATAAAGCAGTAAGGCCGTTAAAGTTAAATATTTTATCTTGTAATAAAAGCGCGCCGAACACGTCAGCACCCAATAGTATATCTATCGGGCCAGGCTTATTATAGGTAGGGTCAGCAAGGGAAAAATCACTACTAGGAAAAAACACAGACTCAGGGAACTCAAACTCAG
Source organism: Dione vanillae (assembly GCA_037178615.1). NCBI lineage: Eukaryota > Metazoa > Arthropoda > Insecta > Lepidoptera > Nymphalidae > Dione > Dione vanillae. The sequence goes on from JAZFAU010000197.1 coordinate 560,319, forward strand.
GATGCGTACCGGCAATCACATCTATAACCATAGCAGAGGTTGACACCTCAGGGAAGGAATTATACAAAGGTTTAAAACACAGGGAAATAGAACCACGGGAAACCACTAAAGGAATATTACCTATGCCACGTACAGGGGCACAGGAGGGGGAGATGGTCAAATTGAGGTAATTAACAACAAGATCGGTTGTAATGAGGCAACCCTGGGCACCGGTATCACATAAGGCACGCGCTTCAATAAAATAGCCACTAGCAGTTTTAACGTGTAATTTAACAGTAGGCAATAATATAAGGGAATTGGGTGAGATATTAAGGCAAGGGGAAGGGGGAGCAATATAAGTATCTAGCTATGTGGGTCTATCTTCCCTATTATAGGAATTATCGCGATATCTTATATTATTTTCAACCTGTCTAGGTTGGGGCGGAGCATTTTCTCTGGGGGGAGAAGCTCTCTGGGAATGTCGTTGGGGGGAGCGCTGGAGTTGTGAAGGGGAATATTTCTTATGCTGGCCCCCGCCCATATGGGGACCGCGGGTAGAAGCAGGACAGGTACGCGGATAATTGCGTTTATTAAATTTGGAATTATAATTATAATTGCGATTGGATGAGGTGGGATACATTGGGTTACGGGAATCATTAAAACATAGCATAGTGTGATGGGATGAGCGACCGCAGGTTGAACATTTGTAGTCCCGCTTGCACATAAGAATTGAATGTTTGTCCAAACACCTATAACATAACCGGGAATGTTTTACAAATCCCGATCTTTCTCTAGGATTCATAGCTCTAAATTCGGGACATTCACGGAGGTAATGGGAAGAGGAAGCACACAGGTAACATTTTTTACTATTATTCATTACAGGTAACATTTTTTGTCTACTATCTAATATAGGGGAGGGAGGAGCCGCAAAGTAAGTATGTTTAGGTACAGTACTTTTAAATTTCGTCAGGTTAGAATCTACAAGGGAGGTGTTACCAACGTTGTCATGGTGACGACATTCGTCTTCCAAAAAAGTAGTAAGATTTTTAAAGGTAGGTAATTCATCAGCGTCACCGCCATAACAACGCTCAAAACGGGATTTCAAATCAGAGGGAAGCTTAGTCTAACATATAAGACCATGAGGAGACGGGTAACTCTAAACGTTCTAAACAGCGATAGGCAGTTAACAAGGGGTTCAAAAAGGCCGCGCGCAAACCTGTAAATTTATTCGAAATCTCCGGCAGGGTAAGTATCTGGGTTATGTAGGTATCAGCAAGAACCCGTGTATTGTGATACCGCTGTTTCAACAACTCACGAGCAACTTCATAGTTGCCTTCTTCAATTTTTAAATGTAGCAACAACCGCTTAGGTTCATCTGCTAAGGATCCAACCAAGTACTGTAATTTCATTGTGGGGGTTAAATGGTGTTGGGAATCTACTACACTGTCAAACTGATCAATAAAACTTATCCAGGAATCAGGACGTCCATCAAACTTAGGGATAGGTAAATCAGGTAATCTATTATAAGGAGTTCGCTCAGGAATATTTTTACTACTCATTCTTACGGGTGTACTGGCCATGACAGGATCAACTACGAGAGCAGGTGGGCACAACTCTAAGACGTGAGACGGCGGCGCGAGCGCACGTCCTTCCTGAATCTAATATTAATTAGCAGTGTGATTTTCCCTCAGCCTTATTTGATTTCCCTTTTGTGTATTCCCTCTTGATATTGAACCTGACAAAGACAAACCAACAAAAGATAATAGTGCAAGTAACCCCTAGTGAAGAAGACTAATGTGAAATATACCACGGCGGCCGGGAACAATCAGTGTTTGTGTTGTGAATCATGAAGATAAGGTACTGTACAATTTCTATTATCCTAAAACCGACTATAAAGTAAATAATTAATAAATAACCTCCACTTCAGCACGCTTCCACAATTGCTGACCCCTACCCACTATTCAATATATATTTTTTGGTAGCAGAACGCAGTTTATTATATTCACTATATACTATATACATTTTCTGGTAGCAGAGCGTGGTTCATTATATTCATCACTATATACTACTATATACATTTCTGGTTTCAGAGCGTGGTTTTCATCCCTCTGGGCCCCCTTGATTATAGCGTGGTTTTCATCCCTCTGGGCCCCCTTAATTATAGCGTGTTTTTCATCCCTCTGGGCCCCCTTAATTAGAGCGTAGTTTTCATCCCTCTGGGCCCCCTTAATTATAGCGTGGTTTAATCCCTCTGAGTCCCCCTGATTATAGCATAGTTTCATGCCCCTGAGTCCCTTTCATTACAGTGTTATTTTCCCGTTTTGGTATTTTGGCTCTTAATTTGGTACCTAACGCATAATTACAATATAATTTGATTTCCTAACTTTTTAAAACGTGTTCGCATCGAGTTGTTTAAAAAAATAATATTATATGAAATTTTTATACATATAATATTGAATATATAATTGTGTAGGGTGAATGTATAATGTGTAAAATATATAAATAAATATTGAATATAATTTTATATTTTAAATACAAAATATAATAAATACACATAATATGGTTACATATATTTTATAATATTACGCCTATACGTTATTACCTATCCCGTTTTAAATTATAATTGAAGTTAGTTAAAATATTTTAATATAATTTCCTTAAAAAACTAACTTACTTTAAAATATTATCCCTACACTTTTATTGTCACCCTTTTTTTTATTTTTATTTAAATGAAGCTTAAGCCTTAATTGTAGTCATATTGTATATCATATTATTTTGTTGTATTGCGATATATGTAGATGCGACGCGTCCCTGAACTTGACCGTAACTGGTTTCTTATCTCGCCAGCTGTTGTGGATTCATTGTTTATTACGAGTTTATTATTTTTTTAATATTTTAGTTGAGTTATTTGTTTACTTGATTTCTGATTTCGCCCGTTGGTAGTGGGTTCATTGTTTATTACGAGTTTATTATTTTTTTAATATTTTAGTTGAGTTATTTGTTTACTTGATTTCTGATCTCGCCCGTTGGTAGTGGGTTCATTGTTTATTACGCGTTTATTAATTTTTAATATTTTAGTTCAGTTATTAGTTTACTTGATAATTTAAAATGGCTACTCATGATGAAACAGTAAAATGTTCCTTATATACGGAAAGCGCAGAATATAGAAAAAATATAGGTGTGGTACGCTTTGTTTCCGATTGGATTGCTGATACCTCGGAACTTCTTGGCACTTCTGAAATACCTAGATTATTAGTTAGGTTCAAGGATTTAGATTCTCATTGTAATTTATTTGTAAACGCGTCCTCAGTGCTCCTGGGTGGGTTAGACCCGGCTATCGATTACCAAGAAATTAGTTACGTAAAAAAAGAAGTGCGTTTAGTAAATAAGAAAATAGACGACCTCCGGTTGCGTCAGTTAGAGTTGTGCCCACCTGCTCCCGTAGTTGATCCTGTCCTGGCCAGTACACCCGTAAGAATGAGTAGTAAAAATATTACTGAGCGAACTCCTTATAATAGATTACCTGATTTACCTATCCCTAAGTTTGATGGACGTCCTGACTCCTGGATAAGTTTTATTGATCAGTTTGACAGTGTAGTAGATTCCCAACACCATTTGACCTCCACAATGAAATTGCAGTACTTAGTTGGATCCTTAGCAGATGAACCTAAGCGGTTGTTGCTACATTTAAAAATTGAAGAAGGCAACTATGAAGTTGCTCGTGAGTTGTTGAAACAGCGATATCACAATACACGGGTTCTTGCTGATACCTACATAACCCAGATACTTACCCTGCCGGAGATTTCGAATAAATTTACAGGTTTGCGCGCGGCCTTTTTGAATCCCTTGTTAACTGCCTATCGCTGTTTAGAACGTTTAGAGTTACCCGTCTCCTCATGGTCTTATATGTTAGTACATATATGTTTGACTAAGCTTCCCTCTGATTTGAAATCCCGTTTTGAGCGTTGTTATGGCGGTGACGCTAATGAATTACCTACCTTTAAAAATCTTATTACCTTTTTGGAAGACGAATGTCGTCACCATGACAACGTTGGCAACACCTCCCTTGTAGATTCTAACCTGACGAAATTTAAAAGTACTGTACCTAAACATACTTACTTTGCGGCTCCTCCCTCCCCTATATTAGACAATAGACAAAAAATGTTACCTGTAATAAATAATAGTAAAAAATGTTACCTGTGTGCTTCCTCTTCCCATTACCTCCGTGAATGTCCCGAATTTAGAGCTATGAATCCTAGAGAAAGATCGGGATTTGTAAAACATTCCCGGTTATGTTATAGGTGTTTGGACAAACATTCAATTCTTATGTGCAAGCGGGACTACAAATGTTCAACCTGCGGTCGCTCATCCCATCACACTATGCTATGTTTTAATGATTCCCGTAACCCAATGTATCCTACCTCATCCAATCGCAAGTATAATTATAATTCCAAATTTAATAAACGCAATTATCCGCGTACCTGTCCTTCTTCTACCTGCGGTCCCCATATGGGCGGGGGCCAGCATAAGAAATATTCCCCTTCACAACTCCAGCGCTCCCCCCAACGACATTCCCAGAGAGCTTCTCCCCCCAGAAAAAATGCTCCGCCCCAACCTAGACAGGTTGAAAATAATAGACAGGTTGAAAATATTATAAGATATCGTGATAATTCCTATAATAGAGAAGATAGACCCACATAGCTAGATACTTATATTGCTCCCCCTTCCCCTTGCCTTAATATCTCACCCAATTCCCTTATATTATTGCCTACTGTTAAATTACACGTTAAAACTGCTAGTGGCTATTTTATTGAAGCGCGTGCCTTATGTGATACCGGTGCCCAGGGTTGCCTCATTACAACCGATCTTGTTGTTAATTACCTCAATTTGACCCTCTCCCCCTCCTGTGCCCCTGTACGTGGCATAGGTAATATTCCTTTAGTGGTTTCCCGTGGTTCTATTTCCCTGTGTTTTAAGCCTTTGTATAATTCCTTCCCTGAGGTGTCAACCACCATAGTTATAGATGTGATTGCCGGTACGCATCCTGAGTTTGAGTTCCCTGAGTCTGTGTTTTTTCCTAATAGTGATTTTTCCCTTGCTGACCCTACCTATAATAAGCCTGGCCCGATAGATATACTATTGGGTGCTGACGTGTTCGGCGCGCTTTTATTACAAGATAAAATATTTAACTTTAACGGCCTTACTGCTTTATCTACAATTTTTGGTTATATTGTTTGCGGTCCAGTCGCTGCCGATTATGGTGAATTAGAGCCCCCCATGACTGGAATATCCTTATCCCGTCTCATCGAGAGATTCTGGAAGGTCGAAGAGACCCCTCAACCCATGATTGCTTACCCCTTAGATAACGATGGTGAGATTTATAAATAAAACCCGAAACTTACCCGTTGAGCTATCTGTATCCTTATCGCGTTAGCGCGTAGCGTTTCCCTTGCGGTCTTTCCCTAAGACGGACTCTCACTCTTTCTTGACAAAGAAGGAATCATCAGAGTCGGTGGTCGTTTATGAACTCCTTTAACATTCGAGGAATTAACTACAATGTTTGCTAAAATTGAAGCGGGTATTAATCCGGCCGTTTATGTCCCTTATCTAATGACCCTAACGATCTAGAAGTTTTGACGCCTGGTCATTTTTTGATTGGCCAACCTCTTAGTGCTTTGCCGGAGTATCCCTATAACAATGTAAAAATTAATCGTTTAACCCGTTTCAAGTAGTGCAACAGATAACTCAACATTTTTGGTCGCGTGGCAGTTAGAGTACCTATACCACTCTGCAGACTAGGCAGAAGTGGACTGATCCAGTGAATCCTCCAACAGTAGCGAGCTAGTCCTCATCAAAGATGATAATTTACCCCTTTACAGTGGCGACGTGGGTCGCATTCCCAAATTTATCCTGGTAAAGATAGCGTTGTGCGTGTGGTCGATGTTAAGACATCGACGGTCTCCTAACGAATCTTAAACCAATTAGTTCGTCTACCTATTAGTTAGTTTTCTCCAGTTTCCCTCGTAAAAATTAGATGTTTAGGGCGGGGGCTATGTGTTATTCCTATTTGTGCCGCCCCCTGCGATGACCCCCCGCGCGGGTTGTCCAGGTCTTTTGCAACACGCCGCGCGGTCGGTATTAGTAGTTCCAGTAGTTTTGGTCGAGTCGTAGTAAAGGGGCACGTGAGACGGCCGACCGAGCGCACGTCCTTCCTGAATCTAATATTAATTAGCGGGTGTTTTCCCCCTCCCGTAGCCTTATTGGATGTCCCGTTTGTGGATTCCCTCTGATATTGAACTGACAAAGACAACCTACAAAAGATATAGTGCAAGTAACCCCTAGTGAAGAAGACTCAAGTGAAGCATTCCACGTGAACAATCAGTGCTTGTGTTGTGAATTATGAAGATAAGGTACTGTACAATTTCTATTATCCTAAAACCGACTATAAAGTAAATAATTATAAATAACCTCCACTTCGCACGCTTCCACAATTGCTGACCCCTACCCACTATTCAATATATATTTTCTGGTAGCAGAGCGTGGTTTCATTATATATACTATATAAAAAAACTAATTTGATTTTTTTATAACAAGCT